>VUQG01010944.1:1994-24676 GCA_015106755.1 Etia nguti | reverse complement strand
AGGAGTGTGAAAAGTCTGTGGCTGGGGCGGCTGGGATCAGAGAGGATCCGCTGTGTCTTCCTCATGCAGCGCTGTCTGTAGAGATCCGGCATGGCTGGCAGTTCAGTTTTGACATTAATAGTTTTGTTGCCATTGTTGTTGTTGTACGAAGACATGGCTGACGGGTTATAGAGCCCATTCATTGTCCCTGATGTCCATTTCGGGGGCACTTAGTAGGCTAAATTAGACTATGGAAAAGCGTAACAATTAATGCAAGCCAAATAGATGAAACAATTACTCTGAGGATGGGGAGTCAGGCTGCAGAAGCCCAAAGAACATGGTGCAAACAAAACCTGTCCTCCTTGTAAACACGAACCCAGGCGCCTCATTACCAATTGAATAGATGATGAGCTGTCAGGTAGCAAGTCTTGAGGACTCATGTCAATTTCCTTTAATGTTCTCAGCTACTTGTTAAACGTGAAAGGGGGTGGGTGAGAGTATATAAGGCACCCCTGCTCTCCCAGAGGAGGAATTTGTCATTAACCGACCTAAAACATGCGCTCATGGGGAGCTTTGGGTGTTGCGCTCCATGCATCTTTGCTGGCGCTGCTGGCTCAAGGGATTCATAAATCCAGCGATGGGGTGTTTATGAGGCCGCTGCACCGTTTTGCCGTGATGGACCGAGGAACTGGATATCACCTGCCGAGCTACATGATGCAACTTTATAGGAATTTCAAGTCGAATTTTTCCGGTCTTATGGATACGATGGAGCAAGATGCCGCAAGACAAGCGGACACCGTAAAGAGTATGATGGCTAAAAGTAAGATTTGGCTCATTGCTTCATAAACAATATTTGGTTTGTTTGTCATAAATGTGCAGGGAATTGTTTAACATTCGTGTTTTATAGATTTGGTTCGGGTCAGATGTCTTCTCTACCATTAATAAATCATCTTAGATGTTAAGGAGGTTTAGTTTTTCTGTCAACACTTCGTGCCAGACGACCTCAGAGGTTTTCAATCCACATTCCGCTTTGGGGGTGAATAACCATGCAGGGATCAGCGTGTGAAAAGGCCGGTATTCCCTCTAATTCTCAAAGCAAACCTCTTCTTCGCTAAATAGGTGATGTTGATTAGATACCTCGCCAGACATCCCCCTATACAAATCTCTTGCTTAGTCAAATCAACAACCTCCTTCAGTTCTTTTTCGCACTTGGTTTGATTAAATTAGAGCGTTGGATTTAACGGTGGCACAAGCAGCCAGCACAGGACACCCCCCAATCCCTGCTGCAGAATCTAATTTCACATCTCTGCTAAGTGTTAGAGTTACTACCTGTTTGTTTGACAGAGGATATGCAGAAGCCGTGAGAAGCAGGGATGTGTTAAGTGATTGGTTTCGGCTACGTGTTTGGTTTGAGTGGATTAATAGCGCGGGTGGTTTGCACTTTTGATCAAGAGTTGAACTCAATAGGCAGCGGACAATACAAAAGTTAAATGTTTAAAAGGCGTTCATCCCTTAGATTAATCGGAACCACACCTGTTTAGAATCACAATGGGTCTCTTTACAGATGTGGGCGCAGAGCAGGGTGTCCATGGGTAGCATAATGAATGGGTTATGTTAATCGTGAAGTTCTAGAGGAAATGATCAAAAAGGAATGATATTTTTATTATATTATTATTTTCCTCACCAAATGAGCCTGCAGGCTCATTAAATGTTTCATTGTTTGATTTTATCTGATTTCTGTTATGATGTAAATAAACTTTTAATTGAACTGAAAAACATTTTAGGTTAAAATAATTCCTGTTTGCCGATTAAATCCACTGAAGAGGCAAAACACCTAAAGTTGAAGCTGTAGGCCTTCTTATTGATTTGCATCTTCTTTAATAAAGCTGTTACAGGCTGCACACTGAAAATGTCATGTCATAGTTAAGATATATGTTGCACTTATACCTTCATTTAATTTGGTAAGACCCTACATTATCAGAAAAGTAACCCTCAACGATCCTGTGATCACCTTTAACAAGCACTTGAGGATTTTGAGGAAGGAAAAACATTTAGAGGAATAGATTTCCAGCAAAACCGGGCTCACAAAGTTGCAGCTATCTACTGCCTGTGTGGTGAGGAGGGAAAGACAGCAATCTAATGTTTGGTAATATAATAATGGTGATGTTTATTTTTTTTGTTTATTTCCCACAGAGGTGGTTGTTGGTTGGTTACATGCATCAGTAACACACAATAATGGTCCTGATTTTGGCATAATAATCAGTCATTATAATCTGTGTCACACAAAGTGCTCTTCAATTATGCTAATTCTTCCATTTTTGCTACATCAGATTTGACATACAGAGATAGATCCTGGGTGGCAACCTTTGACCTCCGTGCGCTGGGAGCTGACAAACAAATCCAGGCAGCAGAGTTGAGAATCAAGCTACCTCGGACAATGAATGTTTCCAACATTAGCGTGGAGGTGTATCACCAGCATGACCAGGATCAGCAGCTGCTGGCACTGCTCACAGAATCATCCCTAGTCACATCATCGCAGAGCTGGAAAGTATTCAACATGACAAGTCCCCTCTTGAGCTGGCTTAAAGAGAAATCAACAACAAGAATTCGACACAAGCGAGTGTCAAGAACAAGGAAAGCGATAAAGAAAAAGCGAGGCCTGCCTCTTCCCGATGAGCCCCTTTATGAAGCAAGTTTGACAAAAGACCAGGATGTGAGTGACCGGGCCTTGCTGGTTGTCTTCTCACACACAGGCTCTGATGAAAACTCAAAGGCTAAAGCGAGCTTACTCCATACAGCTGAACAATCCAAGTTCTTCTCCCCTGCTGAAATCAAAAAGAGGCGCAGGAGCAAACGGGGCCAGAGAGAGCAAACAGCAAGAACCCCGCAGCTGTTCAAAAGAGTGAGCGAAAAATCCCTCTGTCGCAAAGTGGACCTGCATGTCGACTTTAATCAGATTGGCTGGGGGTCCTGGATTGTCTTTCCTAAAAAATACAATGCCTACCGCTGTGAAGGCTCCTGCCCTAGTCCTCTGAGAGAAGACTTAAATCCAACCAATCATGCTTACATGCAGGTGAGTGCCTATCTAGATTTTCTGTTCTTACACATATTCATATAAACATTATAGGAATATTGTATGCAGACCTTTTAAAAATTCATATGCACACAAACACTGGCAGATGGATGCATCAGGGGCAATTTGGAGTTTGAGCCACCTATCTATCTATCTATCTATCTATCTATCTATCTAGCTGTTTAACCCAATTCTGCTAACTTTTAAAATACCAATGACTTCACAATGGAAGTGGCTGAACTGCAGCTAAACCACTAAAGTACAACTTATGGAAACAGTACTTCAGACTAATATGTAATAAAATAAACTTTACATGATCAAAAATGATAACAACTATGAAAAATCTGCAGGCAAACAAAAATTCCACTTAACTGAATTTACCGGAAGTCCTCAGTGGCTCTTGAGTCAAATAATGTTTATGTAATTATGTAATGTAGTGTATTATGTAAGTATTAATGTAATACTGTTTTTTGTTCACTAAAAAGACAAAAGATGAACTGTGCAGCCAGTCAGCATCGTATGAGTATAGTATTTGTCCTTAGGCTGAGGTTTGAGACATTTAGCTACAGCAATGTGTAAGATCAGAGACATATCATTGTGTACATGCACTACATACTGGTCAAGTGTGTGGTGGTGGCTGTCTGATGCATGTATTAACAATGTTAGCTTGACACCAGTTAGGACTGAAGAAAAAGGGTGGAGAGCCTCTCTAAGGGGGTTCACAAACAGTAGAGAACAGTAATGGTAAGCTATATAAAAAAAGGAAATTATTCCTGTGTTTTTTTCTACCCAAAAGTGTTGTTAAATACTTTCAAAATGATAAAACAAGTATCTCAAATACTTGAATCACTATGAAAATATGAATCTTAGTAAATAGTTTTTTGGGTTTTTTTTACATTTGTTCATTCAGTACTTCCCGACAGCAAGCAAACAAGCCCAAGGTTAGCCACTGAGGTGTGACTTAGAAATACTGGCAATGGCTAATATGTAACATCAGCTGCAAACGAATAAAAAAGAACAATTTAACATTAGTTAGAGTTGCACACTATCTATAGAAGAGAGGGGTTGAGGCAAGGTAAATAAACAGATGCAAAAACATCACATTCTTTTGACTCTTGTGTTGCAAACTGGTCTGTGGGTTGTTAAAAACAACCAAGAAAGCCCAGGAAGGGTCAAATTTTCTATGTTCTTGTACAGTGTTACAATGTTACAATGAAATAACTGCCATCCATCCATCCAACCATCCATTCTCTACCGCTTATCCTTTTCAGGGTGGCAGGGGGGCTGGAGCCTATCCCTGGATAGGTCGCCAGTCTGTCGCAGGGCTATAATAATTGTTTTATTATTTTTTGTTTTGCTAATTTAGTAAAATCTGAGGATTTGAAGCTTTTCATGATAACAAATCTGTTTGTACTCTTTTTCTACACTATGAATAAAAGATAAAACAAGATATAGTTTTTTAATCTCAAATATTACTACTTATGAGAACGTCTGTGGTTTAAAGTGGTTCAAAATGTTACGTTAAACACAACAAAACATATAACAAATAGCTTAAATGAACAGAAATGTTCAACATATGTGAAAAGCAGCATAGCAAATATCAGATGACAGTAAGTGGCTCAGTATGTCAGTAAGCTAAGATAGGATAATGCTTTTACTATCTTTCTTTAAAGAACTGCAGTTATCTACAATTTACCTAAAGCCTCTCTCTTTCTTTTTTCAGAGTCTCCTGAAGAGTTTCCACCCTGACAGAGTGGCCTCACCCTGCTGTGCACCAACCAAAATGAGCCCACTGAGCATGTTGTACTATGAAAATGGAGAGATGCTCCTTCGACACCACGAGGACATGATTGTGGATCAGTGCGGGTGCCAGTGAAAGCTAAAACCAGCTGTATGGCCTGTGCTGCAGAGCAGGCTTAACACTGTACAGAAATTCTTGACGGAACCAAGTGAGGTCTGAAAATAAAATAAAATTAAACATTTATACAGAAGGAAGAAAGCACTGCAAGACTGTGTCGGAGCGTTGTACAGAGACAACATTTTGATGTGTGATATAGGCTTTGGTTTGTAAGATCTACATCTTGAGATGCACCAAAATGTGTACTCAAAAATAGAGTTTACCTACTGTCACAAACTGAAGCTCATTCACTTTAAATTATCAATTGTTATAATTGTAAATATTAAATGGTAATGTTGATTAATATTTCAACACAGTTTTATTGTTGACTACAATTTGTGTATATTGTTATAATGGCTATTTATATTGTTATATTATTGTAAATATTAAAATAAAATTACTTATATGTACATGTTGCACCCTTAATATGTATTTTGTTATGCTGGTTAAAAATTATATGGTGTCTACTTATATGGTTTTTAAGATGCTACAGTTTCATGACAAATATAATGGTGAAGCTCATGTTTAGCAACAGGATTGTGAGTGAACTGTGTTTAACAAAAGCACTCAAACTCAAAATAGGTGGACTTTTCTAGCTGTTTCAGTCATCTACAGCAAGTGACTGCCAAATTCCTCTTACATTCAAAATAAAGCATTGTAAAAGGAATATCCAGCCAATAATCGAAAGTTGCAGTTTGTTGTAACAATGCTAAACTAGGTTCTATTCTTCTGAAGCAATAGAGCTCATTGTATTCAAATCCTTTGAAAATATACTGACTAACCAGGAACTTGCCAGATTCCTGACTATGGCAGAGGTCAGACTGGCAATAGTTGACCAGTACTCAGAGGTAAGACAACATTTAACTTCGTAATGTCAGTTTCCACTCAGGCAGATTTGGATAACTATTTAATTATATTTTCATTAACCAGCAACTATTAAAAATATATCTTTTATACGTGTTGAATAAATTTTAAAGCTGGTTTAAGTTATTTAGTTATGGTATTTGAGCCTTATTACTTATGGAATTCGTGTATAAAGCTATTTTTTGTTTTATATTTTACATTTTTGTGTTCTGCAATTTCAAAGCGCAGGACTGACGCTCGCGAATATCACGTCTGTTAGCTAGCAAGCTAACCGAAGCGCATGTTTTCCTAACCGAAGCTAAGCATTAACTTGCTTTTGCATTGTTTGATAACTTCTTTGCTTATGTGAGGTCACGCTCATGTATCTTACTGACCGAAAAAATAGCGCAGCAGCAAACAGGTGAGCCAGCCTCTCCCCTGGTTAAAAATACACACTCGTAAAACTTGCCTGGTGGGTTGAGAAGCTGTAGCTAAGTTAGCTTACACCGGCAGCTGCCCGTTTTGGTAACACTAGCAGACTTTTCGCTGAGGTAAGTATCTATACGTCTCTCAACCGGGGAATTTATTTTAGTCTGGAAGTGTAGGCCTGAAGTAGGCCTAAAGCTTTTTATGTTAGCATACATGCTGTATTTACTAGTTTTATGATTAACCAGAAGTGAAAAGCGATCTTCATGAAGGCTCCACTGAAGCAGCGTTTCTGGGGTTTTATGTTACTATTTCCACTTTGAGGACTTAATGCGTTTTAATAACGAGGGACAAAAGGTGAATTTCTCTCAAGCACTCTGTAATTCACTGTATCAAATGTGATAGAGAAGTATGTTAGGTTGGTGTGGGACATGAGTGAGGACAACAAGACAGTGGTGAGGTGTGACAGAACAGAAGTGAGAGATGGGTTAAAGGTAGAGATGTCATTACGTCAGGGATCGGCTCTGATCCCCATTCTTGTTTGCAGCGGCGATGGACAGAGACGGGTGATGTCAGGCAGGAGTCTCCCTGGACTATGATGTTCGCAGATGACATTTTGATCTGTAGTGAGAGCAGGGAGCAGTTGGAAGGGATTGTTTAGAGGTGGAGATATGCACTGGAGAGAAGAGAAATGAAAGTCAACAGAAGAAAGACAGATTGATTACACGTGTGTGAGAGAGACAGGTGTAACAGTGAACCTGTGGAGGTAGTAAAGGTAGATGACTTTAAATACCTGTGGCCAACCATCCAAAGCAACAGAACAGCAAGCGGCAGCTCGATGGTGTGGGTGGAGACCAGTGTTAGGGGGGGATGTATGACAGAAGGATAGCAGCAAGAGTCAAAGGAAAGGTTTACAAGATGGTAGTGATACCTGCTATGATGTATGTTTTGGAAATAGTACCGCTGAAAAAAGAGAGGCGGCAGAACTGGAGGTGGCAGAGTTGAAGATCTTAAGGTTTTCATTGGGAGTGATCAGAATGGATAAGATTAGAAGTGAGTATATGAGAGGGACAGTTCAGGTTAAGCGGTTTGGAAACGAAGATTGAGAAGCAAGGCTGGGATGGTTTAAACATGTACGGAGGGATATACTGAGATATACTGAACAAAGGATGTTGAATGTGGAGCTGCCAGGCTGGAGTAAAAGAGGAAGACCACAGAGAAGATTTATGGCTTGTAGTGAAGAATGACATGCAGAAAGTCTGTGTGACAGAGAAGGATGCTAGAAGTAGGGTGAGATGGAGGCAGACGATCCACTGTGTCGATCCATAAAACAGTCAAAAGAAGAAGAAAACTCATTTCTTTGAATATTGATAATACCTTTTTTTTTTTTAGGAATCATTGCTAAATGAACAGAACTAGTAATAAAAACTCAACCAGTTCAGAATGTGGATATAGATAACCAAAGAACTAAGACCTTAATATTGTGCCAGTGGTACGTTTATAAAGCTAGAAAAAAACATGAAGAAGAATATGAATCCATCTAGCTTCGTACACTTGCAGGTCAGGTCTTTACATTAAATTCTGTTAGAAATTGCCTTATGTAATTAAAACCAAAAGTGCACAGAAATTTGGAGTGCGTCCACATTAAACAACTAAAGTGAGACATTAATCAGTGCTAGCAGTCTTTAATGAGATTTAGCCTTAGAAGGTTCATTTTTAGCCTGTGGCTAAAATTAAAACAGGCATTGACTTTGTTGTGCTGGCTTTAGTGGGATGTAAGCATGGGCAGCAGCTTTGACTGATAGTGTAGTTACTTTTTTATCATCTTACCATTTATATGTGGAGTTATGTGTAATGTTGCATTATGTCTCTTAGGAAAAGTTAAAGCAGAAAAATGGCTGAGGCTGTTGCAAAAGTGGCCCGGAGGATTAATGCTACTGTAGAGGAGAAAAAAGATAGTGTGGGTAAGATACACTTTCACATATCCTTTCCTTTGTCTCTCACCTAATCTTTGTTCAGAGCTTATAAATGAATTTGTTGTCAGAGACAGTACCAGCAGGTGGCAACATAGGCTTAAATTTGACTGCTTCATAACCTGAAATGCCAGAATGTAATTATAAGAGTAGTAAGTAATAATGTCTAATTATCAGAGTAATTATAGATTTACACTGTGTTAATTTTAATGTTTGATTAGTTTATAACTATGTTCTTCTTCTTCTTCTCCGCAGACCTGTCAAAATGCATGCTTGCTTCTTTCCCAGACGGTGTGTTCAAGGTCCTGAGGACTGTCACAGAAAACATCCGAGTTATCACATTGGCTGACAATGAGATGAAGGTCATTTCTAGCAAGTTCTTTACAACTTTCACTCAGCTCAGAGGTAAAGGATTTTTTAAAAATTCATTATTTAATTTTTTTAAAGCTTGTGCTCGAGTATACTGTTAATCTCACATGCTGTTCACCTCACAAACGTTGACAGAATGTCTTCGTGCTCTGATGGGGAAAACAGCCCAGCGACCCTTCGATTTACTCGTGTCTTGAAATACCTTGCAGAACTGGACTTGCAAGGAAATGTGCTCACCAAACTGCCTGATTCTGTGTCGCAAATGAAGCATCTGACCAGCATCAACCTGGCTAATAACAAGTTCTCCATCTTCCCTGATAAGCTCACTGAAATAGCCACACTGGAGAGTATTGATCTTCAGGGAAATAGCCTTACTGGTAAAAAAAAATAAATTGTTAATGTATCCTCTTTGTGAGAAAGGTCCATATTTACACGTCTCGGTTTGAGCTTTTTCTCTTCTAAATTTTCCTCTACAGAAGTACCACTGGAGAAGTTGTCTGACATGCCATCGCTGAAGTGGCTGAATGTGAAGTCAAACCCTCTGGACTCAAACACAAAGTCAGCTCTGCAGTCTCCTCACAAATTTGACATTTTGTCAACAGCAGAGTCCTAAAATGCATGATAAATGTATTTCACCTCCTGTACCATGGAGCTGCGTGCCTTTAATTGCTTAACTTCATTTAGTTTTGTGTGACAGGTAGGACAAAAATACTTCAGAATATCATAATACTGTACAAGCAACAAAAACAGAGTTGTGCGGAAACCTCTTTGTTTGACTTTTCAATGCTGCTGGGAACCCTGTAGCCTCTACTTTTGGTATTAAGACTCCTGGAAATTAAATCACTCATTCTTGATACACCATTTGACATTTTTTCAAATTATATATTTATTATGGCTTATTTATTATTTTTGATAGGGAAAAAACAAATATACTTTGAAAACTAAGCAGTCTTTGTGTATTTGTCTTTTTTTTTTTTTAACTGGTGACTTTGCTGAGATGGTTATGTTATACAATACTGAGTTTGTATTAAATTGCACAGAAGCACAAAAGTGTTCAGGATTGCTTTTAAATATTTTCATGTTTGACAAGTCTGATAATTGTACACTTACACACTACTTTTCTTTTTTTTTTTTTACCATTTTGGGTGAGTGTTTTCTTATCCAAATCAAGGATCTAAGAACAGATTGTATTGAGTATCAGTGAAGCACTTGGCTATGCAAATAAAACTGACTGGAAGCTAAGATTGCACCTGAAAAATGTTTTGCAAGAAGAAACATTTGGCTAAATATTATATGCAAAAATAGAATCTAAAGAATTGGACTAGAACATAGATTACAGCTGGAGCAATAATTTAAACAAGCAAGAGAAAAGCAATCGCTTAGATATTCAGTCTGTACACACAGAATGTCTTCTGTAGTTCACCCTCTGAGTGCAGGTACATCTCACACAGGTAGATAGAGAATGATGGGCTCACAGAATAACATCCTTTCAAGAGGCCTGAAGGTATTGTAGCCACTTTCAAGTTGGATACAGAAAGTCCAGTTGACTGTATAAATGTTAGTCAAGTGCTTTAACCTTCCATATATATAATAGAAGCTCCAGAAGACGGAGACAGGTGCTCAGAAGAGCAATTCAAAGTATTTTACTCCTCAAGAACACTTTAAATAGCATCCCTGGTGAGTCTGGATTATTTCACCTGATGTTTGGGGGGAGAGTTTCAAGTCTGCGTGTATCATTAGAAAACCAAGAAGATCTGGTGAACGAATAATCCAAATAAACCTTTTCTAGGGTAAAAATGGGGTTGAATACACATAATTTCTGTTGGGAGAAGTCATCAGGTACAGCATCTATAAGTCTGCCAAAGGAGAATGTTCTTTGGACATTTAGCCTGGTGGCAAGCTTTCAGTGCCACGTGACTTGTCTGCTTCCCAGAGTGTGACCTCGCACTGAGCATCACGCTCCTCTTTAATTCACTGTGTTTTAATTACCTATGGGCAGAGGAGCATTCTTTCTTTGGTGCTATTGTGCAGTTTGACAGGTTATATTAAGCTGTTTTTGGCACTGCACATTTTAGTTAGGTTTACAGTAGGATTTTTCATATAAATAGCTGAATGTTAATACTTTATATATGATAAAGAACTGTACAGTTACATGGATTTAATATAGAAGTTGCACCACAAAGATATAAGCATATAACCCTACTCGCACACATGTATTTTGTGTTTTTCTTCCTGCTGCTTTAATGCACTTTTACTCCCGACACTACAGTGACACTACTTTTTTATTTGGATAACAATATATAAATGAAATGCATGATTTAAGTCACATAAAAAAGTTCCGCTAAAACAAAACAAGCAAATGAAAAAAAAATACAACTTTGGTACAAAAGATTAATATAAAAACTTAAAGGCATTCATGTAGAATAGGACTCGGTGCTCAAATGTATTGCATAAGCGTGCAAAAATCAAAGCTAATTTAAATATTTTTTCTCAGTGTTTCCAAAAACCAACTCATAAGTATGTTATCAAACAGTTAAAGTGAAACTTGAGATGTAAGAAGTCACAACACTGCACACCACCTAATCCTGCCGTGTTAATTGGCTTACAGCTAACACCTGTCAGCTCCATCTGTTTTTCTGGGAAAAGAACTCTCGGGAGCCACAGCTTGTAACGGGGAAATGGAAAACAAATCACTTCACACACAGAGAAGGCAGAAACTTCACGTCTGTGCTGCAGAATGCATGTGGCAGCCACCGAGAAGTGGTAACAGAAAGGATTAGTTGCTGATTACTATTCTGAGTAACTCTGCTTAGCTACAGATGCCAGTGCTAGATGTGATTTGAACACAGCAGCCATACAGGAACAGGCAGAAGCCAGCATGGTTCTGTCTCCAGGTGTTTACACCTTTCCCACAGCAGCCCCATTGCCAAATACAGGTACTTGTCAGGGTTGTAACCCTATAGGCTTAAGAAGTGCGCATGTCTGCTTCACTGTCTTACATGACTGCCTGTCTGCCGGGAGCTTCTTAGTCCTGCTGAATTAGTGAACAGACCACACTTGGAGGGGTTTAAACCAACGGCAGACATGAGCTTTACCATCGAGGAGAAGGGCAGGCCGAACACCCAGGAGTACAGGGTGTATTTCAGTAAGCACAGCTCTTTGAATGAACTCGTTTGACTGTGTGTGGGAAATAATTATTTTATGGATTCTGTATAGTGTAAGAGTTGCTTGCGTAACATGTAGCTGTATATCACAGGAGAACTAATGTCAAGTAGATAAAGATCCCAAATTGTTTCACAGAATAGGGAGATGAAACTGTTGTAATTCTTTTCATAGAAAACTCTGAGGGCAAATACATCTCTCCCTTTCACGATGTACCCATCTATGCAAATGAAGCAGAGGTGAGCATCATGTGTGGCTGTTAGTCTTTTGGAATATTAGAGAAGAACTTATATAAGATAACCTTTATTTGTTCATTTGTTCATATCATTGAAAAACTGCTGATTGTGTCTTATTTTGTCTTGCAGGTTAATTTATTTGCATTTTTTCAATACATATGCCTTTCTTTTCTTTTTTTTAGCTATTTAGACAAACCATCGAGTAGACTAGACCAACAAAGACACCAACCCAAAAACTGTGGTAGCTGCTGGGTTCCTCCTCAGTGCTAGTCTTCAAACTCCTTAGACATAGGTGCAATGATCTGTGTCCTACCTTAGATAACCATTATGTCAGTCTATAAGTAGCACAATAAGCCACTAGGAGAATTCATCATCAGGTATAACAGTAACAAAGCTATGTCTCTTACCATTTTTAGAATATTTTTTATGCCATTGTTGAAGTTCCAAGGTGGACAAATGCAAAGATGGAGGTACATAACATATCTTGCAAAAATATGTATTTGTTGCTTTCTAAGATCACTCCCATATTTGTGGTAATGTAGTGACTACAATCTAAGTCAGTGCTTCCTTCTATTTTTATTTTTGTTCTTAATGTCTTTGTTTCACAGATTGCCACTAAAGATCCTCTCAATCCACTGAAGCAAGACGTGAAGAAGGGCAATCTTCGTTATGTAGCAAATGTGTTTCCCCACAAAGGTTATATCTGGAATTATGGAGCTATACCGCAGGCGAGTCCCACTCAGATGATATATGTTCAGCTGGAAACTAGGCCATGCCTCTGTTCAATTAACCCCATACTCTTCGCCTTAACAGACATGGGAAGACCCGAACCACAAGGACATTGACACAGGATGCTGCGGAGACAATGATCCCATCGATATATGTGACATAGGAAATAAGGTACTAGAACAAGTCTGACTGAAGAGACTTACTGAAATGGTGCTTTTTGCAGCTTTTCCAAAACAGTATCTTTAATCCTCAGGTGTGCTCTCGAGGAGAAGTAATCAAAGTGAAGGTGTTGGGAACTCTGGCTTTGATCGATGAGGGTGAAACAGACTGGAAGGTCATAGTGATCAATACTGAGGACCCAGAAGCTGGCAGTTTTAACAGTAGGGATAACTTAAAAATCAAAGTTGTTTATGTTGCTGGAAAATGTGCGAAGGCTGTGCGTGCTTTTTGGAATTTAATTTTTTTTTCGTTTTCTCCATTTGATGCAGATATTGATGATGTGAGGCGACTTAAGCCCGGCTATCTGGAGGCAACTGTTGATTGGTTTAAAAGATACAAAGTACCAGATGGGAAACCTGAAAATCAGTTTGCTTTCAACGGAGAGTTCAAGGACCGGGTACAGTGTTCAACATTTTAGTCTATGTTTGGCGTCAGACTACACTTCTGATATTAAATTTTTAGCTATACTGAATCTGTCCCATTACATACATGATTACATTTTCAGTTTAGAGACATTTAGCTGGGGATGTTGCTTTGATTTTGTATTTCTTTTGTATTCTCCAGGACTTTGCCATTAAAACAGTGAAGAGCACACACGAGTTTTGGAAGGCACTGATTTCTAAGATGACCAATGCCGGCGAGTTAAACTGGTAAACAAGTTGATTCATTAAAAAAAAAAAAAAAGCTTTGTGCAAATATAAAGCTCAGCAACATTATGTGACAGATGCTATCAGAGGCACGTCTTGGCCTAATTTTCTCCAGCCAATGATTGTGCATTGCACAGATGATACAGCAGGAAGACGATAGAATATAATGTACGGTGTTGTGAAACAGCATTTGGCCCCCTTCCTGATTTCTCCATCAAATAAATTTTAATATTAGTCAAACCGAGGAAATGCAAAATGCAGTTTTTAAACAATTTCATTTATTAACAGGAATATGCTACCCAAACTTACCTAAATAAGAAACAAGGAAGGGGGCAAATACTTTTTCACAGCACTGTAGCTGCTTTGGTAATGTGTTTCTTAGAGCAAGTAAAACAGTAAGTAAACACTATAAATATGTGCACTTTTTGGGGGTGAGAAAGATATGTGTATAGGTAGAGAATTGTTAAATTTAAAAAAGTCTTCCTTTCTTTGATTAGCATGAACACCGGCGTTTCAGATAGTCCTTTCTGCTGCTCTGCTGGGGATGCCGAGGCAGTAGTTAAATCTGTAAGTCCATTTTGTTTTTAAATTCATGTTAGCAACTTAAAAGTCTACGGTCATACATTCCTATTTCATTAGTGAAGAAACTGGAAACAGAGAAATGCTGAAGGTGGTATCTTTCATTTCAGTCCAGCTGCTCTCTATAAGAGTAATGTTTTTGAGATCAAACAGAAACCAGCATCTAATGCCTTCCTGTAAAACAGAAAAAAAAAGCCCTGAGAACTTGGCAGCATTTAATTAGTCTGTTAATGACATGCACATGTATTCCTCCTGAACTTTAAAGGTGATTAGTTAAGCAAATAAGTATATCACCATTTAATCATTTCACTCCAACAGGCATGTGCTTTTGGAGCTGAAGAACCTATTCCGAGTTCAGGTGAGTATTTATAGATGTTTGCAGCAACTCTGTGTTGTTACTTCATGGAACTTAAATCTGCTTATGTTTTACTTTTTTTCAGTTGACAAATGGTTCTACTATGACAAGTGAGAAAGTATAGCCTGGGTGGAAACGGGAAACATGTGAAGTATTCCCATGTACCTCCTTCCTTGATTCCTGTGGATACAGTCTTACATTCAATAATTCATTGGGTTATATGACAGTATTGACAATTCTGCTACATGATGTATGTACTGTTCCTAAGATGTAATAGCTATTTAAGTGTATAAATAAATTCCTATTAAAGCCTTTAGCTGTGAGCTAAAAGGTCATGCTGTTTTTTTTCTGCAGCGTGCAATTAAAGAGTCAGTTCCAATAATAACTGAAGGCGTTTACAATGTGGTTAGAAACTATACTTGCAAATAAAGGGTGCTCCTAAATGGTCAAGTAATAGAGGCCCTAGCTGGACTTGAACTGTGCATAATGTATGTGTAACTTAAATCAGATATGCTGAAACACTAAATATAGCTGATATAATATTATAATATGGTCAAGATATTCAAAGAATAGCAATTTGTGTCTCCTCCCGGCCTCAAAACAGGGATCTTTCATGTCTGGCAAATGGGTTAACCAGAACACTATCCGATAGACAGATATATGCAATGACAGTGAGAATGGAGAAAAATAAATAAGTTAATGTGTATGAAAATCCAGTGTTGTTTATTAGAATCAATAGCCATGTTGACACCACACTTTCGAAACAAGTGCAGATTTTGGCGTTACTTATGCCATGGACACTTTAAAATCCACCATCGTGCCTGCTTTTGAACCACAGCTGCCTCATAAACCAATATAGTTGATAACTAATATATTTAATCCTATACCTACGAAGCCATGCAATGAATTTTAGTGTCAGGCTTTTGCTAGAACAAGTGCATATCTGAACCCGGGAGCTCTTGCACCCGAAACGAGAAGCATACCCCTTAAAAAATGAGCAATACGACAGATCACCTTATTGTGAAAGTCTGCTAAACGTTTGCACAGCTTGTAGAGAAAAAGCCCTGCATTCAAGAGCCTACGAACCTTCAAAAATTATTTTACTTAAACTATTATTGAATAAAATCATGTGAGAAGGGAATCTTAGAAGAGCTGGTAACAACATGTAGAAGTAATAAATGTATAACAACATACATCAGTTTCTTTTTGTTTTTTAAGCCCTGCTTTGGGTTCTTTAAACATACTCCAGGACGAAAGATTAGAGTTTTATTGAGCTATAAATTATTCATTGAGACTGGAACAAAGCAGACTTTACAAGCACAGTATTGATGGGTAGAGTCTTACTCGTAAAGTCTTACTTTATGAGTGAAGGAACGAGCTACAACACCTGCCAAATAAAGGTATTGAAGTTTAAATACCATAATTCTTTCTCAGTTCAATATACGTATAGAAGAGAACAAAGTGAAAATACTGACATAAACTTCTGAAATTTTAAGAATAGTAACCTTTTCGCAGCCCAGCACACATTAATAGCACACTTTGCATCATCGGTTGCGTCTCGTCGACGGGAGGGGGCGCAAATGCAAGTCATGCGGTAAACTCTAAAGCACGAAGAAGAAGAGGAGGCCCCTGATTGACTGTTTCCAAGGAGACCAGTGATACTACCGAGAACTGTCAGCTTGTCAGTGCTGCAGGTAAGCGAGCTAAACTCAGAGAGTACTGTCGTTTATATATAACAAGTCATTGGGAAACCGCCTGTTCTGCTGTTGCTGTCTCTTATTTTTGGTTTCACTCGCAGTTTTTCGTTTGTTAAACGGTGTCTTGACCCACTTATGGTCAGATTCTAGAAAGAGCCGGGGCTAACAATGTCAATGCTAACTAGCTGACCAGGGTAATCTTTCACAAGACTCGCCGAAGCAGGAAGCTAAATACTGCGATGTCCTTTAAAACTGCAGCACTGTTTCTGCTTTCAATTCATGGGGAAACATTAAGTCAGATCTAACAATTAGTCTTTGTAAATATTTCATTAGGTACAGATAGGTAGCATCGCCGTTAGTTGCCTTGCTACACCTGTAGGTGAAGGAGATAACAGTTTGTTATGTCACAGATATGAAAAACACCTGTCCGATGCCTCATGTCATGAGCTGTAGACTCCTTTCGACCAGTGTCGAAAAGGGATCAACTGTTGTAAGTGACTTGTTTAACCTATAATAATGGTTAAACATATCTCTAATGAATGATATCAAGTAATTTTGAACCAGAAAAAATCCTGTCACATGGTAGAAGCTGCAACCAGCTTTTGGCAAAGTCACTTTTATATGACTTTTTTATTTATCCAGGTAAAAAGTGTTATTGACATTGAAAAATGTATTTTTCAAGGACAATTTGAACAAGAGGGCAGCATAAATTGCCAAAATGCTAACACAAGCAGTTGTATAAAGATCTTTTAAGTGGCCAAAAAGGTCTAGATTGATCACAGTGTGGAACACAGTATAGGTATAATAACGCAAAGTCATAAAGACACTTGCAAAATTTCTTTATTTTATATATATTTCCTTTGTAAATATCTTTCCTATAAGCAAAGATATTAGACTTGGCAGACAATCACTTCTTGGCACGGCTCTTAAAGACATTATTACTTGCCAAATTTTAAGTATGATGACTCAATGTGACAAGCCAAAATGGCATCTGTTAGAAAGATATGTTTCTTTGCAAATCAGAAATCATGCAATAAATATTACTTTGCTTAAAAATTGTATGGGGAGTTACTTACATCAATGTTGATGCATGTTTATAAAATTTAATTGATGCCATTATTGATTCTGTGTAGGTCCGAATCCTTATAGACTCCCTTATAACCGCTCCACTAGCATTAGTTTTACATCATTTCTTTGCTATGTGGAAAAATTGCTCAAAGAAATCGATAAGCTTAGAGTCTCCAGTCCACTGGAAATAAACAAATCAAACCCACTATGCTCTTAAGAAAATATGTAAACATTGCATCATAATGCTGGCACCAATATGCTTTTCATATTTTATTTTGTCTAGTAAACTGCTTTGTTTCTTGTTTTAGGTGCACGCTGTCAGGATGTCATATTTATTTGACTGGATCTACAGGGGGTTTAGTAGTATTTTACAGTTCTTAGGTGAGTACTGTCTGCTGCTCTTAAATTATTTACCAGAAAAGTACTCCCATCCTCAGCTTGGTGCATTTTGTTCAGGCACTGTCATCTTACTATAATGATCATAACATATGTATATATGTCTGTTCCCTAACTTCTCCTAGACCAGTTAATCAATATGGTTGAAGCTTATATAAACAGCAAGATTTTCAACATATAGATAGCTTTGGAAATTATTTTTTATAACACTCAAATCCTTACAAACCTGGGCATGCAATTCTTTAAGTGTTCCAGTCTGGTTTAAAACTCACCACAGCACTGTGGTGAGTTCTGTTTAGGGGTTTTAATTGTATTCTTTTATCAAATGATTCTGGTGACTGTGTGCTACACTTGCAATTGGACTTTACAGCTGCCTTTGATACTGTGAATCATGAGATCCGCATCTCCAGGTTGGAGGAGTGGGTGCGCATCACAGGCACACTTAGCCAATGGATTACGTCCTAACTTTCTGATAGAAGTTTTTGTGTCAGCATCGATGAACCTACCATGCATGCTCTGTCCAGCCTCTCTTTGATTGCCTTATTGACATTAGGGGATAGATAGCAATAAATGTTCTAAATTTTAATGAGAATAAAACAAAAGTTATGCTATTTAGACCCAGTGGCACGGACAGTGCCCCTGCATCAGCCTTTCCTATCTGGCCCCATACGAGAAATCTATAATCACAAACTTAGGTGTACAAATGGATCCTACTGTAAAGCTCATGTAAACACAGTGGTAAAATCCCGCTTTTTACAGTTGAGGCTGCTGTCAAAAATCAGGCCTCTTCTATCAACCTTCTACATCCTTGAAACAGTAATACATGCTTTTTTTAAACATCACATCTCAATGACTACAATATACTTTATATTGGAATTAGCCAGGCCTCCAATTGCTCGCCTCCAGCTGGTGCAAAATGCAGCCACGCAATTTTTAGTGAGAGCATGTCCACAAATCAATTTTAAAATCCTTTTATTTGTTTTTAAGTCCCTTAATGGTCGTGCCCCTTTTTATCTGTCTGAGCTGTTTCACCCACATGCCCCATCTTGTTCTCTGAGGTCAGCAGACCAGCAAACTCAGAGGTGATAGAGCTTTCGCAGTTGCAGCTCTGAAATTGTGGAAGGATTTGCTGTTGCACGTCACGCAGGCTCCTTCACTTGCTGTTTTTTAAAACTCCTTCAAAAACACACTTTTACTCCCTGGCCTTTGACCCAATGTGAGATGTTGACTGTATTTTTAAATTACTTTTTATGTACTCCTCTATTGTTTAACTTCTACAGCTCTTGTGTGTCTCTGTATCTTTCCCCTCTGGCCTGTGTTTGTGTTTTATGTTTGCTGTTATTGTAATGATCTGTGGGCAGCCCTGTTGTTGTTTTTAAAAGTGCTTTATTAAAAAAATAGTATAGTGTATTATGTGTAGTAGCTGATCTCAAAATGAATTGTGACATTACATCTACGCTACGTGTATGTGTATGATGTTGTTTGTAAAGACGTTTCTAGTGCAGTGCAGCCTGAAGTGGAATAAAATAAGAATTCTTCTGAATCCTTTCAGGTCTTTACAAAAAGAGTGGGAAGCTAGTTTTCCTGGGCCTAGACAATGCCGGTAAAACAACGCTCCTACACATGCTGAAAGATGACAGGCTTGGGCAGCATGTTCCAACACTGCATCCAAGTAAGGGGATACTTAGAGTGCATATTACCCATGTGCTGTTTTTCCAGGTGTTGGTTTGGATTTTTCTTTATATTAGTCCGCAGGTTGTGATCTCGCTGTCTTCTAAAAATACAATGTTCATAAAACCATGTGATATTGCCCTTGTTTTTCTGCTGCTTACACAGTCATTATATGGTAAATAGATAGATAGATAGATGTGTCTTTATTAGTTAAGCGATTGACACCTTTAAGCCTTATCTTTGCATAAAGTGACCCCGCCTATTGCTTTATAGCTGGCAGTCTCCCCACCCTGCTGTATGTCACCATCATTGGGGCTCACTTTAATTTCTGCCCTCAAAGTTGAGATTAGTCTAACGTCATCTTTTAGCAGTGCAGGTCTCTGCATGTCAGTGACATTCCCCTGTCTGTGCGTCTCTAATGTTCTCATGTGCGAAAAAATCTCAGGTGTATTTTCTTTCACACAAAGCTTCTGAGGAGCTAACAATCGGTGGCATGACATTTACTACGTTTGATCTCGGAGGACATGTACAAGGTGAGATCTATTTCCATTTCTGCTGGCAGTGAGACACTATTGAATTTTTTGTATCTATTTTGTTTGTGTTATTAATTTAAGTTATTTAGCACAGGATAGCAACAACACTACATGTCTGTGAGCTTAGAGCATCTGATTGATTCTCAGACCTTTAACATATGTGTTCACATCGCCCCATTAATTTGGTTTTAAAGTTCATTAAATACAGAAAGGAGTGGAAACGGGTTTACTAGATCACAAAATACAGTTGTACTATTGTAAGTTGAAAAGTTGAAGATTAGTGACTACTGCCCATGTTATCTTCAATGGTAGCACCTCCTGTCATCAAAAACTTGTATAACCAAACTGACAGGTTGTCAAATCAGTTCACATGGCTGCCACATGGTGTCTCTGTAGACCCCCTTCAGGCTGATCTGTTGTTTTTCTTTAATTTGATATTTTTAGCGCATGCATTCATGCTTGAATGCCGAGTGATGTGATTCATTGTATACATGTGAACAGAAAATTTAAAGGCAGGATGTATTGTAATTAGAATTTGTACCAGTGCTGTTGAAAATAAAGATAGAGAATACTAACCCTCTATAGTTTCATTTGAAAATCATTATCCAAATGATCTAAATCTGTTGGTAAGGCGAAAAACCCATATTTGATTTGTACAGTCACATTAAAATGCTATTTCCACATCTGTCCATTGCTCTCTAATTAGACTTTAATATTAGATAAGTAACACTGTTTATCATTGCTATTAGTGGCAAGCAGCTTAAACTTGACTTGAGGCGTAATTAGCCATATTAGCTGAAAATAGTTAATCTGTATTTGTGTGTATTTAGATGTGAGGATGTCCACGTCTCCTCTAGAGGAGACAGGACACAATTATATTTTCAAAGGTTTATAGTTAGACTGCTGCATTTCAGAGACTCACCTTGAGTTGTTGCAAAGACAGCTAATTCACAGCTGTTTTTCCCTTTTTTATAGCACGAAGAGTTTGGAAGAACTACCTGCCGGCTGTGAATGGAGTCGTCTTTCTTGTAGACTGTGCAGATCATGACAGACTCACAGAATCCAAGACTGAACTTGATGTAAGGTTAAACATTGCCGTTACAAACTGTTTCCACCACATAGGACTGTCTGCTGTGTGTTAGCAATGGATTGCTGATTATTTTGTCTTTCTTTTATCTTTTCTAGGCTCTCCTTGCAGATGAGACAATAGTCAATGTACCAGTGTTGGTGTTAGGTAATAAAATTGACCGTCCCGAAGCCATCAGCGAAGGAGGACTTAGAGGAGCTTTTGCACTTGATGGCCAAGTTACCGGGAAGGTAGGCGTGTCATGAGGATTCTTTCTTTTTTAATTGACAGAAATATGTGGGAGCACATATGATCGTCATCCTAATTGATCCTTATTGTAACTGACAGGGAAACGTATCGCTGAAGGAGCTGAACGCTCGACCCCTGGAGATTTTCATGTGCAGCGTGTTGAAAAAACAAGGCTATGGGGAAGGTTTCAGATGGTTATCACAGTATATTGACTGACACAGAGTTGAGCTTAACCAGAAAGGATGTAGGAGTTTGTTCCTTAGTCAGTGTCAGCCTGTCCAAATTTCAGGTCTTACTACTAAGAAGAATATTTTAATTCATAAATTCACGTAAACTGTCCTAAATGTGTTATTAATTTGAGAGACAATTGAGTTGCATGAAATATAAATTAGGTTGCGTTCTACCCGATTACAGCCCATGCATTATGCAGTAATGTAGATATGCACGGTTCAGTATTGCATTACTTATGTGTTTATCTTGGAATTTATTAGTGAGCGAGTGATGAAACAGAAGGGCTCAAGGGGATCGTGAGGGGCTAGTCTGGAATTGCGTTAAGACGCTCTAGTTTAGATTTTCAGATCATTCTTGTAGATAAATAAGAAACTACAGAAGATGGTTTTTAATTCATTTTGTCTGCTAGTGCACAGCCTTAGCATTTCATACATAAAGCCAAAAATGTATGCTAATAACTTGGGATTTACAGGGCCAGATGTTGGACTTCAACAAAAAAACATCTTCAGTGCTGAGTGCTGAGCCAAAATAACATAAAATCCCTTTTTAGTCATCAAGAAAGGTGAAAAAATAGTTAAATGAAAAGATGATGGCGTACACTGAGTGAAATTAGACATCATGTTGATAAGTGTGCTGTGATTAATGTGCTGCTCGCTTTCAGCATCTTAATGAAGTTGGCTTGTTGGTTTTTGTGAAATCAACCTGTACGCGTTGAGGATCTGGGTTGAAGGCAGCTAATTGGACAGGAGGACCGACATATTTAGCTTATTGTCTATGGGCCATCCAATATAGAATTGAAAGATAAAAAAAACTGTCCTTTGCTTCATTGTATTACAAAGACGGTAAGAAAAAAACATCCCTCATAGAATATAGGTCAGACTAGGAAAAAATATATGTATTTTTGAGTCTTTTCATCTTAGTCTTAACCAGCACCAACTAAAAGAGTGTCTAATCTCTCTGCTCAGTATTTCCTCATGGTCTTACTTGAATCAAGCATAGAAAAAAATTCAGGTTAAAGCAGCAATATTTGAATAAGAGACTGAAAAAAGGTTTTATTTATTTATTCATTCATTGTATCTAGAGCCTGAGACATATAATAAATTCAATAACTACCCAGGTTCAAGTGTTGCAGGTACTTTATGACTGTCTGAAAAGATACAAGAGTGCACATGCAAACGTTTACATGCTTAACTAAACAATTAATCCAGTCTTATTCAGCATACTTGAATTGAAGTTTGCTCTTGATTCGGTTTTTTTGTGTGTTTTTTTTTTTTTCTTTCGTCC
>VUQG01010943.1:7867-27305 GCA_015106755.1 Etia nguti | reverse complement strand
CCCCTCGTCATATATTGTTTTCTTTACTTTTACTTCTTTACTTTTGCACCTTTGTGGTCCAGCTACCCAATTTCGCTGTGTAAGAAACTGCACAATGACAATAAAAGCTCTAAGTCTCTAAGTCTAAGGTCTGTGTTTTTTCTCAGCATTTCATTGATGCTACTCTGCATCTCTGAGCATTGTTTTCCCAGTTTTTTCTTTTCTCCTCCCAGTTCAGTTGTTTTGTACTTCATTTCATTATAAAATTCTTGGAGTTTTTGATTTTTCCTCTGGAGAATAAGTTTTTCTTCTTTCTGTTGTATGCCCTGTTGCTCATTCTCTTGAAGCAACTCTTTATTTCTGTGCAGTGTTTTATCGAGCCTTACTTGAAGCACTCTGCATTGTTCCTCCATGTCTTCAAGCTTGCAGTCCATTTCTTTCTGTTTCATGTGCTGTTGCTTCTTCTCTTGAAGCAACTGATGATTTTTGAGGGAGTGTTCGCCCAGGGCACCAAACAGGCCAGGACCGCCCCTGCCTGCTTCCATTTTTTTTAAGCCTTTTTGCTGCTAAATGTAATTACTGTATGGCTGCTGCGAAAACATTACTTTCTTATAATGCGTGCGCCTGGTGTGGTCGTCGTGTTAAGGCAGAAAGCGTGACCTCTTGCGGTTGAAAGGCGGCGGTGTAGCGCGGCGGGCCTCATCACCGCGGCGGACTGGCGGGACAAAGCACTTGTTCAGAGACCGCTCACTGCGCCTCTCTGCCTGGGACGGCTGCTGCAGACGGAGAAACCACTTCAGCGTTGCTTTCAGATAGAGGTTTACTTTAAACACAGAAACGCATTTTTGTACGGGCGCTTTAGTTTCCCAAACAGCCTCACGCTTTTAAAGGAAGGAGAGTTTTGACAGGAAATAAGGGCGGACACGGGTCAAGTTTTTATCCCCCCCCCCTTCGGCGACCCCAGGTAAGATAATCGTGAGGCGGATAGAGGTAATATTAATAGCAGACTATAAAGCTGTTTTGCCTCTAAGAAGTGAGTTAACTGTCTTTAATGACTCATTAAGTTGTTCATACTTGCCGCTGTTACAGCGAGTGTCGGATTTAACGGTAACTACACGGTGCATTTGTTACTTCGACAGGTGGGCTAACGACCCCCGAGAGTCATGCTAGCTAGCAACATTTACCGTTTCTTACTCACGATACATAAATGTCTTTAAAACTACTTATACCAGAATCCCTCTTGCTCGAAACAGCGCAAACCCCCCACCTGTACTGTTATTACGACGAGTATTTAGCTTGAAGTAAATTAAATCACGGTTAAATCCAAAGTACTTGATCATAAGCATGTAATCGGTTAGACTGCTGTGCTGTGTTGGTATTTACCTCAGTGAAGTTAGCGCTTATAAATACATGTGTGTGTGAAGTTGTGCTGTGGCCATGCAAAATACTGCACACCTTACAGTGCCTTTAATGATCATATCATCTTTCATATTTACAAGCAGAGCTGCTCTAATGGCTGATCCAACTCTTAACTAATGCAACCTTTATTAAGACCGTGTAAGCTATGAAGACATCATGGATCTGTTGCTTACCTCCCTGCTTCAGTTTTGCCTACTTTTTCCTCAATCATCTGGTTATTCTGTAAAATAATTGTTGGAGGTCCATATGCCTGTCTTTGTGTCTCAAACAGCCTCGCACGTGGAGGTCTCTAAAACCACCAGGTGAAACGCTTTCCTGAAGCTGTTTTTGTGTTAGTGCATTAAAAAGAAACCCGTGTTTATTCCCCACAGATTTTATGGTGCGGGAGCTTTGTCAGTGGGGTGTTTTTGAGCAGGAAGTCTTGGCTGTCTCCCGTGTGAGTGTGCCAGTGGGGTCCCAGCCTACATCGGGCAGGGGTCTAATAGTTTTTGACAGATGTACGGCATGTGACTGTATAACTGGAATTCCTTCGTGAGCGACAGATGATAGAGACTCTGTGTTGTAGTGGTGCTCAGGCTGCAGCTGGTGGGCGTCTGACGTGACCTGTGACTTCGGTCCAAACACTGTGCTCTCTGCCCAGCCTCAAAATGAGCCAGGCAATCCAGTGTTAGACAAACACATGTACTGATACTTACTGCTACTACTGTTGGTCTTGTACTCCTCCTCCTACTACAGTAGAAACACTCTGAAAGAACACTGTAATCAGGCTAATATTGGGAGCAAAGGTTCCCAAGAAGTCATCTCCATGTTTTTGTGGGCAATAACAATCATTGTGCTGCAGACACAAACATCTTTCTTGTTCATGTACCAACTCTTAAACTGAAGTAGTAATAGTAGTAGTAGTTTTATTATTTCTTTAAAATATAGTCTTTTAAGTGTGCGGTGGCTTGTTGGCTGATGTTGATCAGTTCAAGATTTGAACTTCTTCCGTGAGACGACCTGAGGTGCTCTGCTTTAGCTAGTGCAATCAAGTGGACATTTTAGGGAGGAGTAATTAAAAGTGAGGTAAAAGTCAGAGCTGCGTGGGCTGCCCTAGTTGAATCTGATTGCTCGTAAAAAGCTAAATTACCGATATAAACAAACACAGTAGCAGGAACTAAACTAGCACCCAGCTGAGAATAAAGGACATGCTCATCCACCTGTACTCCCCTCTTTCTGTTTTCTGCTTCAGTCCGTGCAGGAGCAGCACAGAGGAGCCCTTGTTTGATCCTCCCCGGACAGTGCCCCAATTTTCTTTCTCTCTCTCTCTCTCTCTCTTTTTTTTTTTTAAAGCTTTGGTTTCATAGCAACACTGTTCCCGTGATGGGCAGCCTTGACTTTTGGACCTCCTGCTCCTAAAAACAAAGACACGAAGTTATGGAGGGCAGGAGAGAAGCGGGGGAGAGAGTTAAGAGACAGGGCAATTGTAAGGGGGTTGAAGGATATGGAGGACCGAGGGAGGGTATAATGGGAAGGTGTCTGAGATGGAGGCTCTGAGGCGAGACCTCTTCTTCTATTGTGTTCACCCGAGTCCCATAAAAGAGAGCAAGAATTATGACACTGTGGACAGTGCCAGGGACTGTATCTCTCTCTGTATGTCTAAACTTTTGAATGACTGGGCATCTTAGGCTTTACCTTCTGCCAGCATCCACCTAGGAGAACATGGAGGCACAATTATTATCCAGTTTACAAACTTATCCAGTTTACTTGTTTGTTTGTTTTTTCCAATTACCAATAAAAAAACCCCAAAATGTCTCGGCACAGAAACTGAATAAGAAGTAAATTATCAAGCAAAATGTCAAGCATGCTCTTCCATCAGCTCTGTAAATGTATCAACATGCTTATTTTCTGTTTTTTAATCTTGAGATCCGGTTACACTTGTGGCGCTTTATTTGTTGAATGATAATGCTAACTAGTTAGTTGCCTAACACTGTGTTATACTCCTATTGTATTTACACCACACAAAGAGAGAGCACAGTTGTCAGTAACGTAAAGGTAATAGAGGCCCTGAGGTATTCTGTCTTCTGCAGGAAAGCTGTTAACATGCCTTTCAGTGAAACATGTTGGCCTCCCACTCCTGTAGAGCTCGGTGTTAGAAGAATGGGGATTGTTATGTTGTAAACTGTGGCCTTGCAAATCTCTGTGTAGCAGAAAAACGTTTTAGCTGGATACTGGGATGTGAAATATTCAAATTGTGGACATTGTGAGGCTAGAGAGAGATTTCCACAGCCTGTAAAGAGGCAAAAAGGAAAGTATTGTTGTTTGGATGCTCTCCCTGTCCTGGTACTGACATCTCCGTACAGATTCTGACTTGGCTGCTTCAGAGACCTCATAACTGTGGTTATTCCTCTAATTTTTCTCTGTTTCTCTGACATATAAGAGTAGGTACGTGATCTGTTCCATAGTGAATTTTCTCAGCCAAACAGAAGAAGAAAACTGGACAAACAAAGCTAAGTTGTGCCAGCATAAAACACACTCCCCTGTAAATGGTAAAACATTTACACTGTTCCCTCACTAAGCTTCATTTGCCAGTCACACCTAGTTTTCCCGTATCGGTTCATGTAGCGTTACTCATATCAGTTCAGCTGAAAAACAGCTCAGGACGGCTCCTCCCGCCTGTGTGCCGTACATTTTGATCTCTCAGTTGCTGACGGACTTTTTGTGTGTGTGTGTTGGTGTTTCTCTTTACACTTCCAGACATCTTTGAGCGATGTTTGACAAACAGCATTACGAGAGTCCACCAGTCTACAGTCCTCCTTTCACCCCTCCACCCAACAATGGCTTTGGGCCTGCGGGGAGCTTCCATGGCCCTCAGAGTGACTACAACATGTACCCACCTCCACCAGGATCCTACTACATCGAGGACAAGCCGCAGCACTTCTACAAATGGCTGTCACCTCCTGGGATCGTCAAAGCCATGATGGTCACCGTGGTAGTGCTGTGTTTGGCGATATTCGCCTGTGTGGCTTCCACGCTCATGTGGGACATCCAGTACGGATATGGCACGGGAATGGGTTACTACGGTTCTGGGATGGGCTACGGCAGCGGCTACATTGGAGGCAGCTACGGCTCGGGCTACGGTGGTTACGGGGGATATGGAAACTACTACGGCTCCGGCTCCTACATTTCTCCTTACTCAGCCAAAGCTGCTATGATTGCCATGGCAGCCATTAACTTTATAGGAGCATTGGCCTTCTTCATTGCCAGCTTCTCTAAATCCAACGCAGTCCACAGCAGAAAGTACTTTCTGGCCGTCTTGATATCCAGCGTTTTGATGGCTGTCCTGCAGGTAAAACTGCTTTAAATTTCAGATGTGCTCTGTTTTTTTTTATTAATACACACAGAGAGGAGTGCAAGCACTTTGGTGAATAATCTTCTGAAAGCGTAGTATTCATGTGAAAATTATGTTTCTGAATACTTTGTTTGTCTCTTCAGTGTTTGTCAGGTTGTGCTAGCATAGCACACTGTAAAATATGGGAGTGGCAAATAATCAGTAAAGCAAAGAACTCTCGACAAATTCAAACTAAAGAAGGTATAATACTAAATAAAAACACCATTGCTGGATAGTTTTAAAGCTGTAAATGTACTTTTACTAATTTTCTGGAGACAATAGAAAAGAACCTTCATCTAATGGAGCGGACTCTGTTCTTCTGCATCACTGAGGAGACACGTCTGAAACATTTCACTTGAACACAAGAAACCTTTACTTTAAATAAATAAAGGTGGGTTAATAACCATAACATGGTAAATAGGACTTTTTTACACAGCATGCCTCATTCACACAAGTGCTTTCTGTCTGGCATTCACACACATTTACACTCCGATGTCCGATGGATGCATCAGAGAGCAACTTGGGGTTAGTATCTCGGGTAATGATATTTGGCATATAGACTGGAGCAGTTATAGACTTCCAGTTATAGATGACCCACTCTGCCTCCTGAGCTACAGCCACCCCAACATGACCTGAGCTCCCTCATAAACCTCCCATTTAGGACAAAACCTTTTGTAGTCGTTCTCATCAGCTGTTTAACAAAAATCCCCAACTCCCTTGCCAAAAGAGCTCAACTTTTTTATCATCATCATGCAGCTAAAATAATTTTAGATCAAGACATATACTTAAATTGTTGTTGCACAGACAGTAAAGCTTAAAGTGAAATTCATTTGCAGTCATAACTGAATCTCTCTCTCTCTCACAGACACACACACACACACACACACACACACACAGTCACACACACACACCATGTTTTCATATCTTTGTGGGGACATCTAATTGACACAATGCTTTCCCTAGCCCCTTACCCTAACCATCAAAAATGGATGCCTAACCCTAACCCTGAGCCTAAACCTAACCATAACCCAACTGTAACCCTGACACTAAAACCACATTTTGAGTCTCCATAATGCCTTCAAACTCGTGGGGACGGGATTTTGGTCCCCCCAAGGGCCCACAAAGATATGAATACAGGGACACACACACAGAGATTGTTGAGCTTCTGAGTTTAAGTATGTAATATTGGGCCTGTGGACAGTGTCGTTGTCCACGGCAAACAGCTGGCAGTCATTGTGGTACTGAGCTCAGTGATGTAATGACATATTAATAGGTCACATGCGCAGATCCATAAGCAACATGGACAGCATACATGTCTGGTGAGAGCGCTGCTCTTTCAGGTTCATTCAGGTGAACGGTAAATTGGAACTACATTAGGATAATAAAGTGTATTTTTTAACATAATCATATCAGTATTTTCCTGCAAACTTCCCATCTCACATCTCAGCTGACAGTCAAAACTGCAAATGCCTTTCTTTGTTATGAATAGTATTTAAGTTTGGATGTTTTCTAAAACCCTAAATACCAGAAGCATAATTTGAAACCGAATACTTCTACACCATTTCACTCAGTTTAACCACTGCATCCAGATGTTAATCCAGCACACCATTATGTTTGTTGTGCTCGGTGTACAGAACACCACCCTAGAGCCAATGTGAAAGAGAGGGAGTCTTCATTTTTGGCAAAATCACTGTGTAGTATGGTCTGACTTTCTCTCAACAGAGAAACTGTGGTGACCTGATTTACTCAAGCTTTCAGTGTTGTTATGATTCATTAATTTACTGTTAACGTAAATATTTTGGGGTTTTTTATGATTCCACTTTATTTAACTTATTAGATACATACTAGCGAATGCTAGAGAGCCAGTGAACATTTGTTAGTCCAACGTGGAAGGTGTCTGTCTCCTCCTTGTACTGTGGCCTTTGGACTCACAAGGTGTTCTGCACACATGTGATAAGATTGCTGCTGACTGTTTGTCATCATGTAATCTGATGCTGCTGTCTCATGTTCTGCTATGAAATGTCTCTTTCACTAATCAGCCCTCAGATGTTACATGTGTCTTTAGTGATACACTAAATATGTTGGTGCAATTTATCTGTGTCTTTTCAGGGCATCATAAACATTGTCTACATCGTTGGGGTAAATCCCATGGCCCAGAGCAGCTCCAGTATGATGTACAATCCAATGCTCATCATGTGCCAGAATCTTTACCAGACCAGTTACTCGCAGATGGGAGGAGTGGGAGGCTTCCCCATGTACAACCAGTACCTGTACCATTACTGCTTTGTGGACCCACAGGAGGTCTGTAGCTATATTAAATTGTAGGATTCGTTTCCAGGATTATTTAATGATGATGCTGACCGATGAACCGTTTTCATTCTGAAATGTTATAATGGTGAAAAGTCTCCAAGAGGTTTTCTTGATTGATTTGTTTTTGATTTATTTCTGTTTTTATCAACCGTTTAAAAAGTGTGAAAATGGTAATGACTGTAGTTGTTTTCTTGTCTATTATCTGCTTGTTAAAACCTGTTGAAACTGTGGTATAAGTGAGATTTCCTTCTCATATTAGTCCTGTGCAGCACTGTGACTCATAATGTTGCCACACATTTGCACTTTTTGTACCGGGATAAACCAACTTTATCTCAGAGCTTATCTCTTTCAAAATGTACTCAGTCTCATATTCTTGCCATTACCAGGGAATTGCAATGGCATGTGGATTCCTGGTTGTCATCGCCTTGAGTGTTGCTGCTTTCTTCGCTCAGAGGACAAGAGGGAAGATCTGGCGCTACGGCAAACCGAATATTTACTGGGAAGAGCCTCTTGTTGGTGGGAAGGCCTCAGAGGGCAGAGATGTAGAAGACTGGGTAAGAGACAACAGGATGGTGGACACAGTTTAATAAGGTTTAAATGGAGGATTAAAAAAAAAAAATCGCATTTCCTTCCTGCATTCCTGCATTTCCTTTGCCCCAAACTAGCCTGGAGTCTATGCTTGTACAGCTTGGAGTCAAATGAGCAGGGTCATGCAGAGTTTAAATCCAGCCTCAGGATGGAGCACAGTAATCACCCACAGATTTGATTAGATGATGAAATGCTCAACTACAGTGGGTTTTGTTTTTGTTTTTTGCATAAAAGATTAAGCCAACAAAACTTGTTGACATATGCTTTACCTCTCTGTCACAAATAATGTGATTTGTTGCTAAATGGCAGCGAAGTAGGTGAGCAGGTAAGCTGTCAGTGAGGTATTCATCTTCTTGTGTAGAGAGTCATCAGTGATAATGACAGGTAGGCGATTGTGGTGACCTGTAAATAGCCAAGGAGAGACTTGCACATACCCAGTTTTAGTCTGTTGATTAACCCTACTATTTGTAACATATAACTTGCGTGGAGAGACAGTTGACTGGTGTTGATTGCCAGTTTACTTCTCTCATATGCTTTTATTGCTTGGCTTTATGAGTTCACAGTCCGAGAGGAGTTTCATGTGGTGATGTTGTGAGGGATTCAGCAGAGAAACAGTAACACTAAACTCAGTGTTTCCTCTGACTGAGTCACTTTGTTCAGGGTCAGGATGATAGCAATCTGTGATTGTTTGCAAATGGCCTACAACCTGGTTTCACTCTGAATAATCATTAACCACCTGAGGAGATAGTAAGCAGGCAGGTGGTTTCTAGAGAGCCTGCCTTTGTGTTTTTTTTTAAAAGTCAATAGCCTTTCAGTCATGTAGGACCAGGAACTGAAATATGGGCCGATAGCTGATGTCTGAAATTTTGCCTGTTTGATACAGTGAATGAAAGCATCAAGAGCGCTGTGTAAGAGATTTAATTATAAGTCATAACCAACTTTAATAGGATAGTCTGATGAATTAAGGATGCAGAGAAACATGTGCACTTTTATCTAAGAAATGTTTTACTGTTTTCAGTCACGTAATTCACTGCAGGTTTCTGGCACAGCACCTCATCACACTAATGATCTATATTTCCTGTTCCCTTCTAGTGTTTGTTCAAACATTATCCACTCGAATGTCAGAAACACAGATAAATATACAAACATGGCACATAGTAGATACATGCCAACTACAAATGAAAGAAATGCAGATGTAAAGCGAACTTTCCTTTAATTATGATGATAATGATTAAACAAGGCACAGTGGTGCACTGTTGCCTCACAGCAAGAAGGTCCTGGGTTCAATTTCACCATCAGGCCGGGATCTTTCTGTGTGGAGTTTGCATGTTCTCCCCATGTTTGCGTGGGTTCTCCCCGGCTTCCTCCCACTGTCCAAAGACATGCAGTTAATGGGGTTAGGTTAATTGGTAACTCTAAATTGCCCATAGGTGTGAGGTCTGTGGCCCTGCGACAGACTGATGACCTGCCCAGGTTGTACCCTGCCTCTCGCCCTAAGACAGCTGGGATAGACTCCAGCCCACACAACCAAAACTAAGACTTCTACATTCTTGCCTAATATCATTTGATTGCATTGGTCTTTCAAAGAAAACTGGGAGTCACAATGTATCTCTTGCAAAGATACCAGAAGTACCACCAAACAGACGTGTTGTAATGGTGAATTATATAGAGCTGTTTGTTTTTGAGAGAGCTCGTCATTCCCGAGAGCGTAACATAGTGCACGCAGAGGTGTACAGGCAGGGCAAAGTGACTGAGATGAGCCCACAGTGACTAGCACTACTGTCTAATAATGGAGCAGTACACAGTGAAGTCATCAAGCTCGTAGGCGCAGTAATAAAGTCTACTTTACTGGGACAAATTTCTCCGGGAAATCAAAACACCAAAGTATATTTTTAGTCATGGAAGAGATTGTACAGTAAGAAAGATGAATCTTAGAAGATTTAACAATCAGTGGAAGCAGATAATTATAAGTTTACAACATACTTCCTGCATGTAGACTGCGCTCTATATGAAGCACATCGGCCAGTGTGTGCCAGCTGCTTTCTCCTGTCCTCATTTTCCTTATATTACTATCATGATCATTATGATGATCATAGCCATTCATATTCACACTGCAGTCTTTTTTACTTTGTTGACACACTACCTGTGTCTCTGTGCCACAGAATGAGTCATCAGCCTTGTTTGGCTCCTTTAAGCACCAGGCCAGTGACAGTCTAAGGCTGTGGTCGGTCTGAGATTGGACCCGTCTCTGTTGTTGAGCTCAGGGAGGCCTGGCTCGCTCTGATGACCTCACACACAAGCTGCATTCAGCTCGCCCGAGGTGGTGCGCTGCATTGTGTCTACTGCATGAGGTCATCAGAGTCGGTTCCTGCAGGGCTGTCTGTGTGCTGGAAGCACTGAAGAGCTGCAGCATCCTGAGCTGCTTCATAGACACACAGTGAATGTGGAACAGTGTTATAAAATGTTCTGACAGGGACATTGAGCAGCGTGAACTCAACATTATAGTGAGAAAATATTGGTGTTGGAGAGCAAAGAATTGGTTCCTCTTCCACATTATCACCTCTTGTCTGAGTAGTTAAATCTCTGATTAGTCACTGCTCTAACAAGTTTCTGTAAAAGCTAGTTTTACCATTATCTTTGCTTAATTACTCCAATAAAAAGTGTTTTTAAGTTATGCAGACAGACCTTTCCCAGCTGACACAGACACAGCTCCTGATTTTCTACTTAAAAAAACCAGGAGATGTTTTTTTTTTTTAACGGAGACTTAAGACTTAAGAGTCTCCACTTCCTTCCTTTGTTGACATGCACTTCTGCCTCATTTATACTGCTGCTCCATGGGTCACCGCGTCCTCATCAACATCCAACATTGCCCGCAAGCCATTTAAAAAAAAAAAAAAATCTTCCTGTCAGTCTTTGCCTCCTGGCTTTGCTTCACCAGGCCCAGCACTCTCAGACATTCTTACTGTGCTTGCGCTCACAGCCCAGCGGCCGCTGTGCTTCTCACTGAGAGGACATTGTTGAGATTCTTCCAACAGGATTCTCCTGCAGCTGCACGAAGCCCTGCTCTCCCCCACCCAAGCGCTCCACCCAGTGTGATTATTGTTTTTTAGGGGCAAGGCTGATGTTTAGCTCTCAGGAATTTAGCGATGTACCACCTAGAGAGCGGAAAACCTGGTCAGAGCTATCACAGGAGTTGAGCTGTGTATGGTGGTTCATTAGTAAACCCTCGCCTCTAATGTGAAGCCTTCGAGGTAGTAGAGATAGTAGAGCGCCCGTTTCCAGTTTCAAGGCTACTGCTTTGTTTGGAGGTCTTGTAAAAAAGCGTCTAATCATTGATACACTTTGTGGATTAAACACTGACCGACCCCGAGGCCTTCACTGTGAGGAAAGCCGTCATGCAGGGAACCTGACCTCACAGGAAGGACTTGGAAATACAGATTAAGGCAAACGTTTTGACTCCTTTTGTTTAACGACAGACAGGAAGAGCAGATCCGTTCCAGGTGTCCGTGAAGACGTGAGACAGTAGAAAAAAGTGAAAGCAAAGTGGAAATTATTTTGCTGTGTATGTCATTCACTGCTTTAAGTTTTAAGGATCAGAAACAGGCGTACAGTGTGGCCCTGTAAAACAAACAATCTCAAAAGGTATTTATTGCAGTCTGAAAGAACTGGTTTATTTTTGGTTGGCCTTATTTTTGATTTCTAATTAAGCTCCTGCAGCTCTCCTTTGTTTTTGCTCTCCTGAGCTTTTCGTGCACTGCGAGCCGAGCCGCTCAGTGTGGAGTTGGATTACAAAGTGCAATTTTATGCCTGACTGCTCACTCAGACTTTAAGAACTAATTACTATACTTCTTCCTTCATCTCTTTCTCTTTTTCTTTAAAAGCCATCATTGAAGCTAAAGCTTTCCAGTATGACTTTCTCCTTTAATATATTGCACTGCTTCAAAACTTTTACTAAACTAGTAAATATACATGGCACACATGGCACAAAAAAAAATTCCCTGTAGATGGGTTTTAGTGCACCGGCTATGTGTAAGAGGAGAAAACAATAACACAGAAAACGAGCCCGTGTGCTGGTCTGGTCTTTGTGAGTGCTTCAGTTGTTTGTTTGTATCTGCTGAGCCTGCTCTCTGTGCTTTTTCCTGCCTGCTGAAGGTGAACAATGTGGAGGAAAGCCGCAGTGTTCAGGATGCCCCGACCCTGCTGGTGTCAGAGAAGGGAGGCGGGCCGCTTAACGCCTCAGTTAACAGCGTCGTCTCCTACTCCCCACCGAAGGTGGAGAGCAGCTCCTACAATGACGATGCCTACGACAACAACGAGTAGGTGTTTCACTTTTCTTTGAATATTTATCTCAATACTGTGAGCTTGCAAATGTTTGTCCCGACATGTATAGTATATATACTGTGTATTATTATTATTGTAGGTTGTTATTCTTTTCACACAGTCCCAGAACCACAGAATTGTTTCGTGCTTCCTGGTTTGTGTAATGTCAGCTGTGTGAGATCACTAGTGATGGTTATAAATAATAAGAACACACACTTTGGATGGCTAAAGTATATTACCCTGAGCTCAAGACTTATCATTGAAAATATTTATTGTATCAGAGGAAGAGAAAAGAAATAGATTATATAAAAAACAAAGACAGAGAGATTGTTACAAAATATCTTTGGCACAGATAACTGGCTCAGTGATGCAGAATTAAACGGTTTATTTTTTCCCTCTTCCTTTTTGGGGGGACAGTCCTCTGACAGGAAGCAAAGCCCACTTTAGAGCACATGGCTCACCAACCATGTTAAAACCCACAAAAACATATTGCCCTGCCCACAAAACAGATCTGTGTGTGTGTGTGTGTGTGTGACCTTTGAGTCCTTGTTAGATTAATCTTTCCTTTTGTAAAATTTCATGCTGTTTGAATTCTCTGAGGAGGACAGCAGGATATTTGTGTTTCATCATAGCTACAAAGGATTTCTGAAGCACCTTGTTTTTGTTTGTTTTGCAGTGTTTGCATAAACACTGTGTCACAAACACTTCCTTCTGTCTTTTACTTTTTTCAAACATATATGCAGAATGATGTCAGCTCAGACTGTGCTCGACGCCGACTCGACGCTGCACTTGCAGGCAGTTCAAAGTGCAGATTTTCCTCACGAGGCACACAGAACCGGTGTTTTGATAAGCAGCAAAAATGCCAGCCCGCAGAGATGCATTGTGCACGGTTGTTGTTGTTTTTTTTTTTAGGAATATCCGTGCCATTGGATTTGGATTCCTCCACAAATCCCCCGCAAACCCACAAAATTGAATGTGTCTCTCTTTCTCATTATTAAAGAGCTGTAGCTGCTTCCTGGTAACTGAGAGCCTCCATACAGCACAGAGTCAGATTGTAGATATGAGCAGCAATAATCATGAATGGGTTAGTAAAGGTCTACCTTCCCCTTCCTCCATATGGCGTCTGCCTCAGGCATGTACGAGAGTTCTTTTATTATTTTGATTATAATGTCCTTAGAGCTTATTATCTTTGGTTAAATATTTTTAAAATGTTTTACTACACCTTTCTGCACTGTGAAAACTAAAAAAGCCAAAAGCTAGTAACTGACACGAGGTGCCATTAGTGAGGGAAAAGGAAACAGGGTGCCAGCACACGCGACGCACAAGTGATGGTCTTTTTTTGCAGTAACTCTGGGTCATATTGCACGATGAAAACAGTCTGCTTTTTTAAATCTTAGCTTCATAATGGAAGGTCTCACACAAACCCCCCCCCCCCTTTAAATCCCTTTTACACGTAATTCCGTCTAGCTAAATGATGTAAGAAAGTAGTATTGATCATTAAATCAGAGATTAACATTGAAAAACTCTGCTGATGTTATCGATTGGTTTTGTCTGTTTAGTGTGCTTCTATCTGCTGGCAACGTCAAGCACGTTGTGGTTTAAATGCTGCTGATCTTTTCCATGTGTGGGATGATGTTTGTCATTACTGTTTCCCAAACTGATGAAAAACACAAATGCAAAAATCTCTTTCATGAAAAACAAAAAGCTCGGAGCTCTAAGCTCTTCTAAACTTATAATCATTCCCCCCTCGGGGGGGTAAGCCCGTGAAAGAAGAAGCCGCATTCTCATGTCTTTTTTCTGCAGGTACTCTGAAGGGACAAACAGCCGACCATCGGAAATGTTCTTCCATGGCGGGGGGACCAGCTCGAGCCCTTCAGAAGAGACGGGCGGAGGCCGCAAACCCTCTGCAAACAGGGGCAAGAGGCGCAGACGTAACCCAGAACTGGACGAGTCTCAGTATGAGACGGAGTACACCACGGGAGGAGAGACGGGCAATGAACTGGATGCAGAAGAATTGGAGAGGTGAGAAATAATCTTCTACTTTATCTGTGAGCTGCTCACACACAGTCTGGATTAGAGAAGAAAATGTCATTAGGCAAAAAACTCAGGATGGGGATTGCAGTCAAATGCTGTCGTCCCCTGGGGACCTGACCTATATTCTCTGACACGACTTAATTCCTAAGCTCAGAAGATCAAGCACAGTACCTTCATTTACAGGAAAGTGCAGGGAGAACATCTCTTGATTTGAAACATGTACGTTTAAAATGGTAAAGTTACAGATACTCAAAGGAGGAAAGGCCACAGTCTGCGTTTCCCTCGTTCTGTCCAGGAGAGTAGTTAATCCTCTAAAGCATGCCGCCTCACATGAGCTGTACTCGGGCATAATTAGAGAAGTGGGACAAAGGTACGAGGTCCATTATAGAGACAGGATATTTACACTGTGCGTGGTTACATTTATTCACACTTTCAGAAATATCCCAGAGGGAGACATTTAAAGTTGAACTCGCCACAGCTGAACTTTCAGTGTTTCTGTGCTGAAGGAATATCAGTATTTTTTTTATGTTGGTTTTGATCACTTCGCCTGGAGACTGAGCAGCAGCTCACCTTTTAGCATGAAAGAAAGGGCGTAAGCGCTTCACACCTTTATTGGCCTCCTGATACTGGCTCTGTTTCAGGATCCAGTTTAAAATTTTAGTACTTGTCTTAATGGTTTGGCGCCACCTTACTAAACTATCACAGCACTGAGGTCTGTGAGCCAGCTGCTCTTGTATATTCCTAGATCCAGATTCAGTTCTTGCTGGGCTGGATTTTATTATAGAAAAAGTCTTTTTTTACTTTGTTTTATTTAATGATTTTTAGCATATATTTACTGTTGATTTAGTGACTGTTATTATGGTGTATATGCTGTATAACCTGGTTGTTTCAAATGTGCTATAGAAGTAAACTTTTGCTTGACTGATGGAGTTGATAACCTTTGTGAACACTGCATTTGGACTGGTCGAGATTTATTTGTGATGCTGATGTTTGTCTTTCTTTCCTTTGCTGTCCCTCCATCATTTATTCCTCTGCACCACCTGCCTCCCTTCATTCGTTTCCTCCAGCATGTACCCGGAGATAACATCGGATGATCAGCGACACGATTATAAGAGAGAGTTTGATGCCGACCTTCGGGAGTACAAGCGGCTGTGTGCTGAGATGGACGACATTAATGACCAGTTGAACAAGCTCAGCCGGCAGCTGGACACACTGGACGACACCTCAGCCAAATACCAGGTGAGATGAACGCACTGTCCTCAGAAAGTCACGAGAGACACAGCTGAACTAAAAACAAGCCTGGACACGGAAAGGAAAATAAAGCAAGATTATAGAGAAGGTCCCTCTCAGTGTAACTCATTTCACATAATAAATACGATCCTGGATCTGCAAAGACGACAAGACAAAACAAACATGTAATTTACATTTGTTCTATATTTTATGTATTTATTGTGTTTGTCCTTGTTGTAGCACTTAAAAAACTGTGATGATAAAGTCCGCCTTGAACCGTGCTTCTTGATTATGTGCAATTTCCCAGCAAACACTCTGATTCTGCCAGAATGTTTCATGAGCTGCTTTGTTACAACCAACAAAATGAAGATTTGTGAATTTCAGCTTTTTACAGTTTCAGTATTCTCAGCTAGCAACACTTTTGCCGCACTCACAGGACGCTTTTCCACTGGTACCTACACGGATCGACTTGCCACGGTTTTCAGGGTTTTCCATTAGGTCATAGTACCTGCGATCTGAGCAGGTACCAAAATGTGACATCGTCAGACTGCACGCCACTGATTGGCTGGTCAGTGGCGTTATTCGCAGAGTCACGAGTCGCGTTCCCCGAGCGTGACGAAAAGCCACACAGACCAACCCGCAGTTTATATCGTCGCCTCGACGTTCGTGACGCATACTAATTATGCCGCGAGACGCTTGGATGCGTCGCTATAACAACGATCACGCACATTAGGCGGTATTCAATTGTAATGGAAAACCAGTCGATCCGAGTAGGTACTAATGGAAAAGCGGCTATATTAAGCTCCTAGAGTCACACGTAGGAGCTTTTTCCATCATTCCGTGTTGGCTTTTAAGAAGCTGATCAGTCCCTTGCTGTTATAAATCTATTAAAGTTTCTAAGAATTGTTACAGGAAGTTATGCTAATATAAGAGTTTTAACACTCCATTAACTGTCAGTTTTTGTACAGTTCATTTCTCAGATCACAACTCAAACCTGTCTGACTTTGTAGAGTCTCTCGTCTTTGACCTGGTAACCGATCTATCTATGCTGTGACTTGGCCTTTAACGAGGGTGAAGAGTGACTCAGAGCCACTGTGTTACAAAAAGATTAAAAAAGTCTTTGCTCATTAAGCTCTCCTGTGCAAAAAAACCCACAAAATGTGAGCTTTAATGTTTACTTTGTGTATGGTGATCACACCAAACCTTTATACCTCTGTGTTTTTCCCCAGATTGTAGCTGAGGAATATAACCAGCTGAAGGATCTGAAGCAGGTGAGGAGACATATCAGGCATTTTTTATGAACTCCCCTTAAAAAAAACCCCCATTACGCAGTTATTAAAGACCCTTAGACCAAAACCTGTGTGGAGTTTTTGTTGTTAACTGGCTTTTCTGTGCTGTGTCTGCAGACGTCCGACTACCAGGCTAAGAAGAGAGAGTGCCGGCGGCTGAGACACAAACTGTTCCACATCAAAGGCATGGTGAAGGACTATGACAAGAACCACTGAGGAGCACCCAGCTCTCCCCACAGCTCATGATACACTCCAACATGCCACAAAGACTCTGTGACCTGCTGAGACCAAAGTTAAAGGACACACTCATGCTCACACACATAGTCCACACACACACACACACACACACACATAGGGAACACACTGCAAGTTCATAGTAATAATCTACAATAAAAAAAAATCGCTCATTTTGGGAGAGAATGAAAAGAGGAGCCTCAGGCCTATTTCGCCTCAGTGTTTGGAGGGTACAGCTACTCCTGAGGATCAAAGGGTGCGCCTGGAGAGAGGTTGTTTGAAGGTCACCTAATAATTAGTCGCCCGAGGTAACGCTTTGCTCGGTGTTCTGCGTTTGCTCTCCGGATAGGCGACTTTTCTTTGTTTTTTTTCCTTCCACAGATAAGAGTCAGAGCAGTGTTGTTGTAGGTGAGACGGGCCGTGAGCAAACACGCAGTCTCTTTAACCCTTTGTGTGGCGGATGAACGTTAGCTGAGGGTTTCTCGCTTCTGCTTCAGCGTTCGTAACAACCTTAAATGTCGGTGAACTTAACAGCTTTCTTTTACCGTTTTTTTGTTTTTGTCGACACTGAGATTTTTATATTTTTTTACAGATGTTGTGACACCAAAACATGGACAAACTGGCCAATGGGCTATGTGTGGCATTGTTGTATTGTGCGTTCTTTTAATGAGTCGTGTTCTTCGTATATATCCAGAACAAATTTACAGTTGGTCTCTAAAACCTTCAGATTCATTAGTACTTGTACATACTGTAGGCTCATAGCAGCAGTTGTTGGTTTAAACTATGCAAATTAGTCAAATTAACCACAGTGTCTGTATGTTTTTATCACACGCACTCCTGAAAAGCCTCGCTGTTTCTGTCGATAAGCTGAACTCATTTGATTCTTTGCCAATGAAAACGCGCTTTAATCCTCTGCGTTTGTAAAAATCTACTGTACACCTTAAATTTGTGTAGACACGCTTGTGATTCGTCTTGCATTTGTATTTTTATGAAGAACATTGTTGTCATTTTAAAAACCATTTGCGAGCCATTTATTTTTGTAAGAATTTATTTTCTTTGACGCTATTATAAAAAGACCATTTTTGTAACTGTGTACCTCCATAAATGACGTTGTCTAAAAAGTATTGAATTTAGTAAATAATAAACATTTCTAATTCTCCAAATATTTCATCTGGAGTGCATCTGCACCGAGTTCCCAGCAGGGAGAGCAGCAGCACTGTGCCGATCTAGCAGTCAGTGAGACTAATGTAAGCTAATACTGCCCTCTGGTGGTACGTTTCTGTTCTTCATGCACTTTCCTGTTTCATAAGTTTCAGAGACTTTTCTCCACCTCTCTGTCGCCTGCTGAATTTCAGCTTCTGGCCAAATCCCGATTGATCCTGATCCATTCCTACCATAAAGATTGGCCGTCCTTCAGTTTCCTGGCCATGGATCCAAAATTGAATCTTTTGCCTTGTGACACGGTGCTCCAGCATGCTGGAAATTGCTTAGACTGTCACCGTTTGAAAGGAGGATGTTTTTAGTCCCTAAAAAGCAAGTGGAAGCATACAGACTTGCAATACTGATAAGGCTGGAATTGATCACTTATCACTTGGGCTTTGGCCCACGAGCTGATATCCAGCTTGGGCAGGGTTAGCACTGTAAATACTGACTCTTTATAGACCTGTGACTGCTCTGCACTTGATCACAGGAAGATGTAAGACTGAAGCGGCAACGAGCACAAAACACAAAATCTGGTCATGACTGCACATTATAACTTTTGTCACCCAGTTTTACACATTTTAAAGAGCGACTATGTACTTGTCACCAAAACTGGTAGGTTTTTGTTCCCACTTCCACTCATATAATTCTGTTTCTGTAGCAGTCAAGTGTGAAACTAGTTAGCTAATGAGATCTTATGAGGTCACCGACACAACCTCTTCAGCTGCATTAGCCCATGCAAATCTGCACATACTCTGTACTGCATTAAGGCTGCAGGTATCAGTTATTTCCATCACAAATCCGTCTTCAGTAGTTTATTTAAACCTGTCATAAACAGCTGAACTGAGTTATCGCCGTGCAGTTTTATTGCCTCCAACAACCAGTCACAGCACACTCGAAACCCACATCTGACCAGACTCGACTTTTGATCTTTTTGGGTATAAAACGTCATCACTTTATTGTTTCATCCTTCTAAACATTGGTGTGAAATGCCGTCCTAATTAGTGCACAAATCAGAGACCAAATGAGGAGTCGCCAAGAATGAGGGACAATCTCATCAGTTAGTCCAATTTGTAGTTTGTGCCAAATTTCGAGAAATTCTCATGTTTTGTGAGAGAAACCCCACCTCCTCCACCCCTGGATGCAAATGTGCCTTATACAGTAGTTCCTGGTGGTCTCTTCAAACATGTTACACATGAAGTTATTTGTCACATCTGAAAGAAAATGCACCACTTAAAATAATGTATACGTTTATTTCCAATGCAAAAATAACGAGCCCAACACGTGGGCGTCTTTTGCATGTTTCAGTTTTGCCGCAGTCACACAAAGATGATTCTTTTAAACGTAAAGCTACACAATCAAATCACTAGAGTTTACATCAAAGCGATGAAGTCATGTGACAGCGCGAGGGATCGTGGTCTCGCTCGCCTTTTTTTTTTTTAAATTTTTTTTTTTTTTATATCAA
>VUQG01010941.1:39011-67237 GCA_015106755.1 Etia nguti | reverse complement strand
GACACTCCCTCATGGTAGGACCTGAGTTACTCTGTCTGTGCCGTGGTGATGTCATGGTTAGTAGAACCAGGCACATTGTGAAGTCAAATCTTGTAAGATTTTTAAAAAAGCATTGCTTAAATGTTCTGTAGCTTCACCAAAGGCTTTAGCCTAAAATTAAAAGAGAATATCTTACAAACGGACAGAAATTCTGTTACTTCAAGACAGATAATCAGAGGCATGTGATACTTTAAAAAACAGGCTTAGAAGATACTTGATGAAACTTGGTGCATGCTCCCAGGACTCTAAAAATAAAACTTAAAAACAGCCTTTCCTTTTTACTGTTAATTAAACCAGATTTGTATATTTAAAAGTCACTTAGAAAATGTGAAACTTCACACAACTAAAAAAATGTGAGGAGGAGATGAGCGCAAACATGAATGGAAAGGAGGTTTAAACTGAAAACATGAAGTGAGACAGCAGTAATGTTTTCCATATTTAAGACTTTGGGGCCCTTTTTTCAACTTGAAACAATAAACATAAAAAACAAAACAGCTGTGTGACATAAGGAGATGTAGGAGGGTGAGAGAAAGCGCATTATAAAATACAGCGCACAGTATAAACAAATCCAGATGCTTGAACATCTTCAGCCAAACTTGCGTTGTTTACGTCTTAAAGCTCGGGCAGTGTCTGAAATAAGCTATTTTCTATGTGTTAGCTCAAGGTTCCTGTCACAAGTAATCACATTAAAGGTGCTTTTTGTAATCACCCCCTGCAGAATTTAACAAAAACCTTCACACCAGGGGGCATTGTTTTACCACGATTTCGCGTGTGCACTGCCTTTTAACTTTTATATATGTTTGCTACCACCATATCTTTAACAGGCTTTGTCGGCTTCGTCTATATTTTTATTTACAATAAATATGCGCTCTCAATGACATACATGGGTAAATAAGGGCTTCAGTGACTCACTGCGCCATCCTGTGGGACAAATTGGTATTACAAAAAATTACAGCATGGCCCTTTTTCAACTTATGTTGAGTCCACTTTGACACCATATGGCATATCTTAATTTACAATAATACCTTTAAAGTCAAATTATGTGCATTTCCAGCTCCATATTGTTATATTTAGACTTTGCGTAATTCAAAATTTAAAAAAAAACCCCTTACTTCCCTTCTGATGGCCCTTTATGTTGTTTTAAGTGTTTATGACACAAACTGTTTTAGCTCCTGTTCCTGTAAGGCCCCCTTCTTATAAGCTCCCTTTATTCCTATTGGCTGCCCCTCGGCTGGCTTCCACAAACAGATATCAGCGTTTTTGAGGACCACCTCGTCCTCTTCTCCTTGAGGAGATTCCGCAAAACAAATTCTAAACGTAATAGAAACCATAATTTCTCTTTTTTGAAACCATCATAGTTGTATTCATGTATTATGTGAGAAACAAATAAGATATTTGAAGACATCATGTTTTAGTTTTCAAAGTTTGCAAATACTCCTCAGTTGCAGGCCTGTTTTTTTGGCAGTGTTTTTGATCCAACAATGTTTTGTTGTGGCTGTAATGAGCACAGCAGGCTGTAGGGGATGCCAGCAGCACTTTGCTGTGTTCCCACTACAGTAGTTCAGGAGCTTTGTCCCTCTGTCTCTGTTCTTTGTTAAAGTATTTACTTTGAAGTGTTGTTTTCTAAATGGAGAGCACCTGTGGTTGAGGGCGTGTTTGTGTGCGTTGGTGTGTGTGCTGGCCGGCTCCCTCAGAGATCATCTTCTTCTCACGCATGTCTGTCCAGCTGTCTCTCTATCCTGGAGCTCAGAGTTTCATAGGTGTCCTCCAGTTTTGTCGGTCTTCCTGCGTACAGTCGTATTTTTATTTGTCCTTCCTGCTTCTTTAGTCTCACCATGCGTTTTATTATGAACACCTGGGCAGCCTCTTTAAACTCAACACAGCAACCTCTGTTTTTATGAAGCTTAAACGGAAAGTTTTGATTCTAATCGGTGACATTACAGCAGTTGTTGGTGTACAAAGTGTTTCAAACAGTTCATCCATCAAAAGAGTAGGGCTAGCCCCAGTGCAGCGCTGTTGACACAAATGCTTCTAATAAAGCTCTGAGTGTTTAATAATGAGTCAAATTAGGATGTGTCGTTTTTAAGCTGTGCAGAGAAGTCTTAGGATCTCTGCTGATCTACTGGGCACATTTCCCTCTTTTAGCTTATGCTTTGAAGGCACATTGGTTGGGACCAAAGTTGGACACAAAGGAAGAAAGTCACCTTTTCACTGCCATTAGCAGTGAAGAGAAGAGAAAAGTGCGAGGCATCCTTTGTGTGTCTATCCATCCACAAATCATTAGAAACGCTACTCCTTCCTACAGTATTAGTCAGATTTTAATGAAACGTGCATACAATGATTGCCTAAAGGGTCCTCACACAAACTTTGCTCAATGTCATGGTCACATTTGTCATTAGTCAGTGAATTTTAATTCTCATTATTTTGTTTGATGCCGACAATGGCAAAAAAAAAAAGTGTCACTTTCTACCTGTACCCAGTTACAATAAATTACAGTAACCTGTGAATTGTGGGTTGTTAGCTTGATGTTCAGGTTTAGAAACTAGTTTTTGTGGAGAAAACTGACAGCTAGCTTTTAGTGTTATGCAACTACTTTCATCTAATTGTTTTTACCAAAATAAAACCAAACAGGTCAGTTTGGTGTTCTGATTTCAAAAGACATTTAAATTGTACGCTAAAGGAAGCAGAGGATGATGTAATAATAGTAAATCCTGCAAATTAATAGGTAGCTTAATTACTTCTCTGTTTATATATATATATATATATATATATATATATATATATATATATATATATATATATATATATATATATATATAACTACTTACTGACTTTGGCTAATATTCAGATTTTAAGTTCTGAGAAACATTTAAAAAGTTTCTGTTAGACTTGCGAGACTTGAAAATATGCGTTTGACTTGTGATGTAATTTTAAGTTTGCTGTTAAGTTTGCTGGCTTAAAATGAAGGGAAATACTTGCAAACTACTTTTCCGCTTCATCTGGAGATCGTTCTAAGCACTTCTTTGCTCTTTGGACGTCCCCAGATACAAACTTGGCATTATGCTTCATGAAGTGATTTGGAATTTCAGTCCAGGAAAACATTTGGCGTTTACTTCTTGTTAAGGTTAATATTTTTCTAAACTACTTTTGGGATTAATAGCAAAACTAATCCAAATACATTTTGGATTTGTTTTAAATGTAAGCAGCCGGTGGAAAAAGAGAATGAAAATGAAGTGACGGATGAGTGCTGAAAAACAGTGTTTACTTTCGGGCTCTTTAAAACACACACACACAGAAGCTCATAAATGACTCCCTGTGTTGTCATTAGGACCCGTGTGTGTGTGTGTGTGTGTTTATTCAGGCTTTGGATTATTGGCTGATAGAAAAATAGACTCATTAATGTAAGACTGAAAACACAGCAGCTCTGTAACTGCACACACCACACCCCCTCTGACTGGGTCAAATCACTTCATGGGGACCCCCAAACTGTTTCTTTTCATTTTAAACCAGTCTTTATTGGACATTTCTGCAGAAGCGAAGGAAAATAAATTGAGACCTTTTTATAAGATGTTAACTCATAATTATGAGAATCTAGATCTTTTAATTATGAGAAAAGGTTAAAGTAGTTAGTAATTATGGCTATTTGAGCAGTCAGCTGGCTTAAAATTCTCTTCCAGCTACCTGTGTGATGAATGCGATCTTCAATATCGATATAAGTGTGAAGTATTTTGAAAAATATCAGGTTGAAAGTCTTCACTTGTGCGAAAAGATGTGAACTTCATCCCATTTTTTATTCCCATGGTGTCAAATTCTGGCATTTTGTCAAAGCTGCTGGTGTCTTACAGATATGCACAGTGTGTTTTGGCATCTGTACCATGACAGGTCTCTCACTCCAAAACTGTCACATATGGACGCTTGTAAAGAACCGCTTGGCATCACATTTCAGTGTACTAGATAAATTTTTAATGGTGCTAATGTTTCCAGAGGCAAATATAAATCCAAGCCTCAAGTTTACCAAGTTGTTTTTAGTGCCTAAAGCTAAGTGAGTGAAAAGTAGCACAAAAAAAAGAAAAGAAAGGAAAACAAAGTGCAAGGAGAGCATGAAACCAAGGCACAACCTCAGAACTGAAAAATGAAGTCAACAAATACTGCAGTTCCTCCAGCTGTCACTTGAGGCTGCCTTCAAAACTGAGCCAATCTCCACAGAATCGAACATTAAAATGCCCAAATTTACAGCCTGGTACAAAAATCAGTCTTGCCCTCTGTGGATAGTTTCTCAGTTCTAGTATTTTTTTGGTAGTCTTTTACCTTAGCACTAATTAGCTGTGTCTCTTCTTTGCAGCCATATCGTTTATGAATACAGCTTGCTAATCAAACTTGCTGGTGTTGCTAGCTTCTAACTTAGTACTCCACCTTTCATCCATATAAGGTAACTTCTGACTTCACAACACAGTGTTGAAGCTTCAAAATCCAGTTCCCTTGCTGATAAACCCTTTAAACTCCACATGTGGACTTTGTGTCTCTTAAAATAAGACATTGCTGCGTCAGATGCCAAGGACACCTTGTGGACTGGATTCAATTTTAGCAAATAAAAGCATGACTTGACAAAGACCGTGAACTAGGAGGCGAAAATTGTGGTCTGTGTAATAAAACCCGGCTGTTCTGTAAACATCTTAGCTTGCCATTGAATATAGTTAAGGGATATTGTCATAGGTTTGGACAAATAAACTCCATGTACTCATAACTTAATTTAATGAACGTTCTGGAAAATTAGCCACAAAGGGATTGTGGAAATTTATTGGTGTGTGTACAGCATAAACAGGAAGTTTGAAGGGAAGTGACTCCATAGAAATGCAGGGAAAAAAAAGAAACAAGTGGAAACTACAAATAAAAAGAGAGAGGAAGGGGTGATGTCATGTCTAAAATGACTCCATTGTCTTTGCACTGAGACTGTGACTGCTTTTTCTATATGCATGCATGCACTCTCGCTCCTTTCCTACCTTTCTTCCTTCCCCTTCCCACCCTTTTCCTCAATTTTCTTCTTCCCTTTCCTGTCTTTCTTTTCCTAGTCCCCCCTCCTCTTCTGTTTTCACTCTTTGTTTCTCATTTGGGGTTTTTTTTCCATTTACTCCCCTACACATGTGACTACTCTGTTTCTTGTCTGTTTTTAATGATTTCTTTCCCAAACACACACACCTTTGTCTTATTTTACTTCGTATTATTACATATTTTTTTATGTCCTTTTTGTTTTGATGTTGCTGTCTAGATGTACTTACTTCTCTTTCTCTCTTGCTGCACACATACACATACACACACATACTCACAGCTGTATGTAGTTTGGCAGTGTTAGGCAGAGACGCCTGCAAGCTGAGGTCATAACTCTGGGAAAACAGGTGGTAGACTGATGTGAGAGAGAGAGACATATACAGTACATAAGCACGTGTGCATCATGCACACAAATTAAAATACGTAAAGACAGAAGTTAGCTCATGGATTCCAACATTTTCCCTTCTGTCATTCAGGCATGCTGTTATTCAAGTGACACTTAAATGATCTTGGACCATCACTGGGCTGATATCAAAGTAGCTTGATCCCATCATTGCACGCTGCCAACAAAGCAGATGAGCAGCAAAGTGATGTGACATTTAACTAAATGTGATCTGATTTAAAACAAATTGGAGAGGAAGAAAAGACTGTGCTCCCCAGACTCTCACTGAAGGTTTTAGAGTTTGTTTTCTGTTCTGCAGTCTGCCTGCCGGTGATGTGTTTAAGTCACGCTCATTATTTTACTGCATCCTGGCTCAGTTTGGAGGGTGTCTCTAAAAAGAGGGGAAAGGTTAAGAGAGAAAAGCCTCTCTCCCTCCCTCCATTAAGCAGGGTTACAGTAAAGTGAAATGGATCATAATCTGCATCAGTGCTGTGAAACACATTAATGTCTTCTAATACTCTGCAACACTAAATTCATTCATATAAGCTGATAGAAATCTACTGCCCCCATTTACCTCCATACAATAGTAGTTACAATCTCCATGTTAAGGCATACCGTGGTTTTTTTAGACAATGGTATACTTCCAACAAATCCCAGTGGCCTAAAATTTTTCGTGGAAAGCCTTCCCAGAAGAGTCGAGGCTGGAGCAGATTAATGCGCCTAGTTTTTAATGGAATTTTCAGTTATAATATAGAGTAGAGTTGAAATGTGCAAGTGGCCAAATACCACTGGCCATGATGCCTCAAAATAGGTGTAAAAACTGAAGTGATGTGCTGACTGCACAGCAAACAACCAGTAATGGAAAGAAAAAATGTTTAAATGCTTTAAATATGGTTGCCATGAATTTCAAAAGAACATAGGTAGTTTTCCTTCCTGCTTAGTACGCTAATATGAGTTCAAATATGGTCATATAGTTGGGTTAAAACACTTTGCCTTTGCGCTCTGTTCAAAAGCTCTGCATTGTATTATGAATATTTATGAGAGAATAAGGTTATGATCACTGGGCATTTGTGTTCAGCCTCTTGTTCATGAAGATAATTAGATAAATAAACTGTAACAACCTGGATAATTGCTTGATACAGCATAGTTTTGAAGCAGAAGCAATGGAACATGCATAAGTCTCATCCATGTTTATATGGAAGTCCAAATGAGACAACAGTCTCATTTTTTATTGTTTAATAAATACTCATATTACAAATAAGTAATAGGAACATAGCAAGTATGCTTAATATTGAAAAATAGTACATGTATATAATGAAACTCATCAGCTTGTATATTCAAATCTATATTTATATATATATAAATTAAGGAAAAAGAAAAAAAATGTTTTTAAAAAAGATATTTTAAACAGTATGGACATCTTTGCAAAAAGTAGCTGCTGTCGTAGATTCAGATCTGGAAATCTTACATACATGTAGATAAATACACTGAATCTATTAAAGAAACAGTACATATCAACACTGCATGTGACATAATGAAAGTTAAAGGGTGAACGCTGCAAAGCTGCACTCTTAGATTTAAACACAGTAACTGCTAAATATTTAAACACATTTTTCTTTGTAATTTATCTGTTGGTATCTTAAAGGTAAAGTATTTAGGATTACAAGTAAAAAGTCAGGAGGTTTTTTTTCAAACAGAAATAACAGATCATCCTGATGGAATTTGCTCCAAAAGAGGAAAAAATAACAAGAACAACATTTTTCCACATGACCTAATTCCCTTTCTTTCCACCTATTTTCCTCTGTTTCGTGTCTTATATTTAAACGGCATTTTAAGTGACAAGGAGTCTGTCGTCCTTCACTCTATTAATTAAATGGAAATTGGGGGAAAAATGCATACATGTCACACCACTGGAAAATGTCACTGTACTTTCCCCCGTGGAAGTCCAACGTCAACAGCAGTCTTTGTGTGTGTGTGTGTGTGTGTGTGTGTGTGTGTGTGTGTGTGTGTGTGTTGATGTTGCAGGTGCTTTCTGTCAAACGCTCAGTGTGCACAGAGGAGAGGCTGTGCTGAATGTTCCAGTATGTGTAGCAGTGTGTGCGCTCGTTCAAGTTTATTTACAGTTTCATTAGCAAATGTGTATCACAGCTACAGAAAAGTGTTGCATTGTAACTGAGTGGTTTACTTTTGGGTCTCACAGTGATTTAGCATGTCTTTAAAAACACGTCACAGAGGTGTGAGGGTTTTTCTTTTTTCTTATATTTACGGGAAGATGTTTCCTCCTTTTCTATTTTTTCCACTTTTATCATAAAGAAGCAACAAATTAAGAGATTTCCTTATAATGTTTTTTAACTTTAGGTTAACTAAGTAGTTCAGTCACTAAAATCTAACAAAACACGTCTGTAACAAAAATAAGATAAGAGGACGCAGTTACCAACATGCTATGGTTGGGACACCACACTGGACACCCTGCTTTATGTTATCTCCTCTCCTGCTCCGTGCTCTGAATTTCGTCCTGCAGAGTTGGTTTTCTTTTTTCTTTCTAACAATAATTGAAAACGACAAATGGAAATTGCAGGAATCCAACTAATGCAGGGTGAAATATTACAATTTACAGAGATGCAAAGTTTATTTTCCTTCTCTCGGATTTGTGACCGCAGCAGCAGGGGCAGACTTGTCCCTCTTGTTTACGACTGCATGAGAAATGTGTGTCATCTCGTGACCCAGAAATTCTCTTCTTTCTCTTCTCCTTCATCTTCCTGCGCAATCATTGCATTCGCACACTCGTTTTAAAAGAGTGCACTGATCCCACTGATCAGCAGCATTGCAGATGACGGCTACTCAGCACCTTTGCCTTTATGTTTGTCTCTGACTCTCAGTTTGCTTGCTTCATTGCAAGAACATTTATACAGTATATAAAAGAACGGAATTAATGTTGTTGAAACAGTGATAAAATCTGACAAGAACATTTTAGGATAACATTAAAACTAATTTTTCAAATATCCTTATATTGTTACTAATGTAGAATTTTTACACTGTATTTTTTTGCCGAACAAACCCTTTTATCCCTTTTTAGGTGTGATGGAAATGTGTTGCATATCAATGACTGTCAAATAGTTAAACAAAAACAAACATACACATGCCTGTCAGATTGAGACATTATCCACCAGCTTATTGATTGATTTAAAAAAAAAATTTTTTAATAAATCTGGGAACCTTTTAAACTTGAACCTCTTAACATTCACCAGCCTGGGTATGACAAAGTCTGCTGCTGTATTTCCTTCAGCAGCACCGTCTGAACGCCTAACCACAAAGCCTCACGCAGTGTAAACCAGCAGTAGTTCCTTAGTATCTACCAAAAGCTCTTAGGTGGGTATTTGGGAGTCTGGGTTTCTGTTAAAATATATGAAACAGGATGTTGACTGATCTATCCACCCCGGCCTCCTCCTGCACAAACTTTGTGGCTTTAGCAGCTGCAGTAGTTGCTTAGCTTGTACACAGCGAAAGAAGCAGAGACTTTGGAGACACTGTTTGCTCTTTTTTACTTCATATAAAAGTTTGGGGATCACTAGGTTAAAGTATGAGAGACTGGCCGGTGAGCCCCTTGTGCCCTCTGGTCACTAAGGAAAAATGTGTATTCCCCAGTTGGTTACTGAATGGTTCCTGCTATTGCTGGGAGAAATCTGCTTCAAAGAGGGAGATGCACCAGAAACTTTCTTGTGATTGTTTTGGCTGCTAACACATTGCCGCAGTCACCTGTAGTTCTCTGCAGACATTTGGAGGTTTTTCGGTGTAGCTGCAGCGCCTTAAACCTCTTTTTGATTTATTTTGCCCAGCCAGCAACTGTTTGCCAGCTGGTTAAGGACCACGTTTTTCCCTAGTGACGTGTGGTTGCCGACCAGTCTGTAGGCCTGTGTCACTGGGCCCTTAGGGGAAGTTGGTTATTTAAATCATATTCACTACATTTATAATGACTTCCCTTCTTCAGGGCAGCCATTCTTTGTTAGTTATAGTCTATCAGAATTAAACCTACAGAGGTATATTTTTATTTTTATGTTTAATCAAAGTTACATTATCATGTGAAAACAGGAAAATGTATTTTGTCTGTTACGAAGTTGTTGTGACATGTTAATGAATTCGTGACTGTTTTTAAAAGTCTCCCTGCTGCATTCAGGGACATTCTGACAACTCCGTTTGTTGAAAAGCTGATATCATATTTAAACCTGAAGAATTGTGCCTAAGTGGGTGTGGCTGCATCTTGTGGTATCTATCGGGTTTACACAAGCAGCAGATCAGTTTATGTGTAATTTATTTATATTTTTCTCCTCCATCTGTCTCCTCATCTTCTCTCCTCGTTGAACTAAATTAAGGAAGAGACAGGGAAGGCTTGTTGAAATATAAAAGCCCTCCATTAAAAATGTACGAAACCCTCTCCGTCTCTCTCTCTCTCTCTGCTGCCATTTTACATTTGGGAATCCAGGCAGTGATGAAAGGCAGAGAACGGAAAAGAAAAGACAGAAAGACGAAAGACGAGAGGCAAACAATAAATAAGGGAGCAAGCAGACGTATGGACGGATAGATGGAGGGCGCTCAGTTTGAAACACACACACACATGCGTGCACAGAAACACACACCCATGCTGACAAGCCTGTCGACATTTTGTGATATTTGCACGGAGCGAGAGGGGAGTTTGGCATGTGGTGGGCAAGACCTCGCTGTCAGCCAGCTGGATTAACAGGCAGACAGAGGGATTTGGTTTTCAAAACAACCTTATTTACACTATGGTTATCCTAGGATACATAAAACCTGAACTAGTGAAGCACAGCATATAAGACATTTAAAATATATGTCAAAACATAACTGCACTGTTAAGATTTGATCTAGATAAAAAGCTGATTTTCTGAAACTAACACCAATGTGTAATGCCACCTCTAGACCTCATCGTCTTTAAAAGTATTAGAAGCTGAAGGAAAAAGTGTGATGTCATTGGGTACTTAATTAAAAGGGAAAAACAATAAAAATACATTTGTGTTGTACTTGCATCTGCACAATCCATATACAGTATTTTCCCCAACTGTAACCTTCAAACATGAACTAAAATCCAGAATTTTTCTAGATATTCCCCAGCAGATATTAACTGGTCTTTCCCCTGCCAGCTCCCCAGTAAGAACCCATGTGACGTCAGTTGTGCTGATACGCGAAAATCAAAGTTAATTGTCTGGTAAATTTTTCTCTAGCGAGTGGGGATCATATGTCCTTCTTCCTGCACCTCAGGCAGCTCCCTCACCTAAACCACATGGAGCACGTCCAGGAGTGCAATGCCGTTTAAAGCAGACTAGTCCCTGCCATGTGCTGCATGTGGAAAATGTCCTGACTTGTCCTCAAATTGTCCCAGAGTTAATTTGTGAAAACAGCTTCTGTTGGACTTAAGTAAATGTTTGCAATGGCGTGCATGTCCAAATTTCATAGGGCAATAAACTCCAGATTGCGCCGATACATCCACCAGTGTTTGAGTGATTTATAAAGCTCTGTATGCATGTAAATGTGAATGGATGACTGATGCATATAGACTAGAAAAGCAACACATAACATGATGTCTATTTACCAATGCAGCATCCGGGATTTCTTATCTTGCCTAAATTTTCCATGAAGCGCCCACAAGTTTGTGGATGTGCTTTCTACTTTCCAAGTTGGAATCCTGGTCTTTCCTCTATTTTGAGTGTCATGTGTTTTTCACACTAATACCAACTGAGGCACACGGTGCACCGATTGATCATAAAGACTTTTAGGAGCGCCGATTTCACGGTGCATATATGTTCTTACAGAAGTTGAAGAATCACATAACCTGCAGTTTAGTGACACAAGAAGGAACCTGCTGGGGCCAGCTGATGCTGAGCTTATCAGCAGCTCAGAGTTTTGTATGGGAGGATTTTACACATCAAAGTCCATTTCCTGGTCTTAGGGAGGAATGCATATGTGAAAAAATGTGTAAATCCCAGAGTGAGCGGGATGACAAATTGCCTAAAGTGACTTCACTTTGAGTTGGTGTCTTTGGAAAAGTTTGAGAAAGAAATTAGCTCACCAGACTTCTGCAGCCTGCTCTTCATCTCAGCGTGAGACCAGCAAATCAACGCTTCATTAGCGGCTACTAGCAACACCCCAGAAAAACTCTTATATAATTCATTCAACCTTTATATATGTAGTATGGCCCAGTGATATCAAGTTTACCACCTTTGCATGAGTGCCCTGCGCACAGAGGACTATTAAAACACATGCATTTAGGGGAACATTAAAACTATTAAACTGCAGCGAAAGTATACGAATAAAATGGGTGAAGGATGAGAACAAGCCAGGTGAGAATGGTTGCTCCATTTAAACCCCTCATTATGGAATGAGGCCAAGTGAATATTAAATTTATAAACCACTACATAAGAAGGTGGCCCTGAACCACTAATATATACATCTTAACTGCAGATGACATCAGCCAAATGGATACATCACTAGTTGTTGATTGGTCAGGGTAACATATCCACTCCCAAAACACCACGCACGGACACTTTGTCAGGCTGGGTGAACGAATAAAATAGCAGCACGGAATAGGCTCATTATAACAGTGTGTCTATGCAAAGTTTGAGCTGCCATTCAGCTTTGATCGGTGTGTAAGGTCTCCACTCGACATCCATATCGGACTGTTTTACAGCATACACATCATCATTATTCATATTTATCAACTGCCCTGCTGAAATGTTCAAAGTAAAACAAAGCTCAGGGAAGGGAGGGTGAGAAAGAGACCAGAACCACAGGATGCCACGAGAAAGCTGGCATCACACAGAAACACATACACACACACACACACACACACTTTAAAAAAAAAAAAAGCCCATCTCGTGCCAAAACAGTGAGTCCCTGCTGGAAGCTACTTGGTGCTCTGGGAATTAGAAATCCCACAATTAAACATATGGGCATTAAGATAATTGTCAGTTGTTGTGCTGTCATGTGTGTGTGCATGTACGTGTGTGTGTGTGTGTGTGTGTGTGTGTGTGTGTGTGTGTGTGTGTGTGTGTGTGTGGTAGACAGATGGATAGGATTCAGCAAAGAACACACACACACACACACACACACACACACAGGCACCCATACAGTATTTCCCTGAAACCCACATGAAAAACAAGGAGACACAATTTGGAGCCAAAAAAAGAAGAAACTGTAAATATACATGTCAGACATGCAGATATGAACCTTTACTGAAACACACAAACACACACACTTGTGAAAACGGGGAGTCTGGAAAAATGGAAAAATGGAAAATTAATAATAAAAAAACATTGATGGGAATGATGCGTGTGAGACTGGAGAGATAGGAGCGATGGGGATCTTCAGTGTATTAGAAAGGGTGAGGATGCCCTCAACAGGGCAAAGACAGAACTACAACATCTCAGGAAAGAAAGGAAGGAAGAGTTCTTTATGATTACAGTGTTTGTTTCATGTAAAGTGAAATGATACCATAAAATTTCCTCATTAAAACAGAAAATAGAACAGAAATAAGTACTCTAATTAGTAATAAACCAATGTAATAAAAGTATTTTCCCAAATCTCATCCCATTACCACGGTGGGTTGGCCGTGACCTGGTGGATTTTAAGAGGGTAAATGAAATTCATGGATTTGCTTCATATAAATATCCATACTAAAGGTTGTTTTTTTTTTTTTTAACTCTTATTAGAAACTGATAAAAACTCAGTTTAAAATAAAGAAATTAGTGTGTGGACAAGTGTTTACTGACTTTCAAGTGACATGTAGTAATGTTTAGTATTTTTCTTATGGTCAGAAAGTCATGCAAAATAACGAAAGCCATCAGCGAACTGATCTGATTAAAAGGATATTGCCTGTGTAACAAAGCCACAGAAATACAATGTTGTCCAAAAACTAATGAAAACACATCAGTGTTGCAGATGTTGCACTGGGTGACATGTTCCTTATTTTAATGAACACACACATGGACTCAACATAAGCCATCCTGCTGCCAGATTCAACAGGGTGTGCTAATCCGCCTTTAAAAGTAGTCCCCAGTAAAAACGCTATATCACCTTGTATGATTAACCTGTTTAAAAACTACAGAGTGGTTTTTTGTTGTCCGTGGTGCTCTTTCCTCCTTTCTCTGTCTCCTCACCCCTCAACTGGTTGAGGTAGATGGCTGATCCTGGTTCAGTAGGAGGTCTGTTCATGTTAAAAGAGTTCTTCCTTTCCACTGTTGCCAAGTGCTTGCTCAGAGGAAAGATTGTTGGGGTTCTCTCTCTAACCTTTCAATGTGAAGTGGCTGAAGGCAACTGTTTTTTAATTTAAACTTAAACTGTTGTAACTTAAACTTAAATAATTAAAGTTTCAGACATATATATCGTTGTTTTTAATCAAGGTCAAACTCCTTTAAATTCAGACGGCTCATGAGATCAAAACCCTACTGGTAAAGAAAACCTCCACAGAAATGACAAAAGTTAAGACATTCTACAAAAGAACCTGGAGAACATCAGACTAGACCAATGCTCAGATTACATCTGGACTTAGAAACTGGAAGATTCTTTGTTTTGCAGTCCTGACTGTAGACAGAATCAGAGCAGCTGTTCATTGGCATGAAACTCTCCCTCACGCCTTTCCTCTCTCTGCTGTCTCTGTTCTCCAGGTGGGCTCTCACAGAGAAGACGGCGGCAGCGTGGGCGGTTTGCGTGGAGGACATTCGATGGGGGGTCAGGTGCCGGTGCCTCAGCTGCCGGTTCAGTCGGCCACCTCGCCGGACCTCAGCCAGCCTGACCCGTACCGTGGTGAGAACCTACACACTCAAAGATAAATTACACAAACGCTGCATCTGCCAGTGTCCCCAGATCAATGGTCCCTGGCTCACACTGAAGCATAAACCTGTTTCTCAACATCAAGTGTTTATATGGAAGAAAATCGCTTCGATTCAAACGTACACAGAAGAAAGAAAGTACCGGTATTCTCGATTGTGTCTTTGCTTATTACCAGATGTTTCATTTCATAAATAAGAACAATGTCCAGATAAAGAAACAAAGATGCAGTGATGGACAAACAGTACCAACATCTGCCACTGCTTCGTGTAGGCAGGGGAATCTCACATCAAGGGTTTGTTCATGTGCAAGCGCAAGAAAGGAGTGTTTCTGGGCCTGTATGATGATAAGAAAAAAGTAAGCAAAGACAGTGGGCAAACATAATTTAAAACAATACAACGATCCAAGAAAGAGTAAAGGCAACATCTCCCAAGTAGATGATAATTAGTAGGAAGGAGGAGGAGAAGAAATTGTCCAATTAATCAAGTGATCTAAAAAAAAGAAGAAGTAAACAAACAGAAGAGAAAGAGAAAATATGAGGTCTGGAAATTAATCCCAACACAGGATGTATCAACAACCAAAAAAAAGTGCAACCAGAAAACTTACAGAAGATGAAAAAGACACAGGAGCTAAAATGGGGGAAGAGGAAACTGGGAAAACTTCACCTGGGTCAGGTTCAGAACGCTGCGGAAAATTTCACCTCCCGAGCAGGCTGAACAAATACACCGTACGTGTGATATGAATATGGAGGAGGGAAACGTGTATATGAGCGCCGCTGTGTAGCAAATTAGCCCTGTGCTCAATTTTAAAGGCTGAAAATGACTCTGCTGGCAGCAAAGTTCAGCCAGCGTCGACCACAGCCAAGTGTGTAATGAGGTGAGAGGGAAAAAACACACACACACTCACACTCTGGCAGAAGAAGAAGAAGCTATTACTCCTTACTTCTGCATCCGTTCATAACTCATACACACACGCAGGGCTGAGGGTGTGTGGAGGCTGTAAATAAAGGCTATTAAAATGGATTTGGCAGCAAGCGCACAATTATAGTGGCAGACCTGTGGCTTCCTCCTCTGTCTTCTTCTCAACTTCAAAACAATTATTAACTTTAATAGTTATGTTATATACAATATTGATGGCATATTATGCAAGTACTTATGCAATATGTATGGTATTAGCTCAACAAACTGGCTAATGTTATTTCAGTGTATAACATGTGCTGATTTCTATATTATTAATATAATTTTAATAGTTCTCCCAAATTAAACATGGTTTTCAAACAAACATAATCCATGTGGTGCAGAGTCATCCACAGTCTGGTCCACTCAACCAAAAGGACACATTTGAAAATAAGGACTTATATGTCAGTCTTTGCGGTTGTGATTCAGAGTTTTAAACATGTCACACATCACAAATTAATTTTATCAATTATTTATTTAAGCCATGAGGTTGTACATATAGGCCTGCAAAATGCCAACAGAAAAGTGTAGCCTGGTTCTCTGAAGCTTACATGCAACAGCCTGTATTCACATTTGCTTTATAGTTTTACAGCCAAATACAGTTTCTGTTGTCAATAAACACGAGTATGAAACATTTACTAAAGCGCAGCCCAGAAAAACTACATATTAACGGTTACAACTTAAGTGCAGAGAAACTTCAAACATGAGCTGCCGCTCTGCAATTCTAAAATCCTGATTAAATTAGGCAGTTTTGTCTAGCAAAAAAACAGCACAAGCATAAGTTATGTACAAATGCTGTACTGCAATATCACATATATTTATGTGAAGTGACAGAATGTTTGTTTCCTCTCACACAATGATTTGTCCAAAACATCCTAGATTTGTAATTGCAAAAATTAAACTGGATAACTTTTGGGGAACACAAAAGAAGTATATACTGGAGTTTGCTACTGAATACTAGGAAATAGCAGTAAATGTATAACAACTTTGGCAAAAAAAAACCTCTGTTCATGTAGCAGCACATTGTTCAGAATAAGAGCCTGCTGGACAAAGGACACTTTGAGGACCTTTAGTCAGTTTCAGATTTCTTTTGTGCGGTGCATTGTGCTGTAGCACTTTGTTAACACCACACAGCTTTCCAGTGTTAACACACTTCAGACTTAACCTCTGCTCACAGCTTTTGAGAACGCCGAGCGGTAAAGGAAGCTAGAACACGAGGGAAGGATGTGAGTAAAACAAAAGAAACAGCCCTGAGAAGAAGCCTTGATTAACATGGAGGTGCATCCTCGAATTTCGCGTTTGTCTCCGGCGGCGTCACTTTGTGACTGCGTGTTATCAATCAGCCATTCAGAAGCACAAAGTCACTTTTCACAGTTTAACATCTATTTCGCTGCAGCTATTTATGCACAAACACACAGTCGATTGTATGTAAAGAGACACACACACACAAACACACGAACCAAACACGGGCCGTCACTCAAAGCTGCTCACAAAATGCCTCCAGTCAGGCAGACGGGGATTCAAAATGGCCGACAGTTGGCTGGCGTGTGTGTGTTTGTGTGTTAGTGTGTGTGTGTGTGTACGGGGTGGAGGGGAACACAGTGCTCGAGTGTTTTGTGTTGACTGAGATGCTGGCAGCGTCCCAGTGACGGATCCATACAGACGTCAAATAAAGACTGCACTGTTCAGCTGAGGAGAGAGACAGTCAGAGGGTAGAGAGGCTGTACGACTGCACCACGACTCTCCAGTGGCGCCATCTTGGAGGTTGAGTAGAGAATTAAAAGGGTTCAACCAGGATTGATGCTGCATTCATGTTGGAACCCCGTGAAGACAAGGAACACCATCTGAAATGCTAACCTAAATTAGCTGTTTTTCATTTACGCAACAAGTGAAACCGAACATAGATACAAAGTGTCAGTTTCTTTTCTTTAATCAACATATCAGACATGATATCAGGTTCATCAAATTGTAACATATAGTGCACTTTCTCATATCTCCACCTCTACTTTAATACCATCCAGCTCTTGTTACAGTGCTCTGTAAAATATAATCTGAATGCTGTATAATGCTTACACAGCATGTAACTAGTACACTTCAAATTTATAACAGATGCTTCTATTTAATAATAAACATTTTATTACAAAAGCATCAAATATCAGAACACAGTTTTGTACTTTTTACACACGTTTAACGTATTTGTTTTAATCTCCACAATATACATGAATGTCAATACTTTTTAAAACTGAAAATAAACCATGAATGTAAAAATCTGGTAAAAGTATTGACTTTAAACAGGACTGTGAGTACATTTCATTTCATAGGTCCCTGTGTTTTCTTGCTTGTAATAGAAACAGCCCGTTGTCAGTATATATTAGTCCAGTGCTGCAGTGGCAGCTTATGTTTATGTTAAAGTTAAGCATATCAAGAGGATGGCTGATTATTAAAACAAGACTTACACTTACTTACACTTAAAAAAGGTGAAGAATCAGCCTTTGTGGGTTTAGATTATTATCTTAAAATGAGCAGTAAATAAATAAATAAATAAATTCTTGTCAAGCAAATAAATGCTATTCCATGCAAGAAATTACCCCCTAAAATTATAATTTTATACGGCAAAGTTTACTATTCCCTTCACAAATTAGTACATTCTGGCTCTTTCTGGCAACCGATCATTTATTTATTCTGCCTGCTGAGGACCTGTGTATGGGCTCATATGCATTTACCTGTCTGCACCTTTTAACCCCTCCCATGTTCTCATTTCTTCTCCTGCAGCTCTGTCCGGAGGCCTTCAGGGCCAGAGCGCCTCCTCCGTCAGCTCAGAGATCAAGTCTGAGGACGAAGGAGACGAGAACCTCCTGCAGGACTCCAAGCCCCTGGACCCCAAGAAAGAGGACCCCGACAGCAAGGAGCTCAAATCTATTGAGAGGTTAAGATCTAGGTAACCCCGCCAACCTCTTAGGCGTTCGCTTCCATCAAAACCCTCAGCTGGGCTGGGACACGCGTTTTCCCAAAACACCTCAGTGCTCAGAGACCTCTCTGGTTCCTTGTGTCATTGATAAAGAGCTATACACGAGACAGAAATGGAGCACGCTGAAATTATAAACCACCATGTGACCAATATGGGATAAAGCAGAAGTAATAAAATGCTCAAACAGCAGGTTTCAGGAAGGAAAAAACTAGCTAGATACATGAAAAATCAATGTGAAGAATTCTTATTTGTGTATTATTACATTTTACTTTTTACCTTAAATAATTGACTTTCCCTAAATATTTACTTAAAGTATTTTTGCCACTTTTTGGAAAAGGACCACAGAAAAGGACTTAAAGCTTTGAGTGTTTTGGGAACCAGCCTCTGGACTTTGATGAAGTGACCAAGTGTGTTGAGAAGCAGCTAAATATTTCAGTAATTAACGAGACTTTGTGTACAGAGTCCGTGTTCACCTGGCATCTCCCTTTTTAACTCAGCCGCTGGTCGTTTTTGTAAATTACGGCACTGTTGAGGGAGGAGCAGAGGTTCCTGGTGGACATGCAGCTCTTGTTTGATCCCGTCAGTCTCTCCACGGTCTTGAGCCTGGTTTTAACTGTTTCTCACACACCAGAGTAGAGCCCGCAGTCACTATTCTCAAAGAAGTGTTGTCTCGCTGTGTCAGGGTCGGGAAATCAACTGCAATGAAAACACTTATGGATATTCTTGCTGTTGGCGAGAAAGCTTAATGTTTTAAAGGTGTGAAACCTACTCATTATGAATGTAAACACTTAAGCAAGCGAAATATGAAGTGATAGAAAGTGTTTGTTTTTTTCCCGTCCTGGATGCAGCGGCGCAGCCTTCAGCCCTCCAAAGATAAACAAGCTGTTTATCGTGGTTTCTTTCCACCTGGAGGACGACTCAATCAGAAACATTTGGATCCTAAACCCAGAACTTTGTACATGATGGTGGCGGTCATGTTGATGATTTTGAGGTTGATGATACTGAAGGTTTTTGAAGATGAAGATGAGGAACATAATAATTGTTTTTTTTAACTGATGCTTTTTTACAGGGTCTGGGAACATATTGTCATGTGATCCAGCAAGAAAGCACACATTTATATAACTTCTTAACTCAAAACTACCATAAAAATAGAATTTCTACCGGCAGGGGTGTGCAATCTGATTATTCGGTGCATCTTTGCAGAGTTTATTATCTTCTAATAAAGTCGCTCACTCTCATGTTATCAGCAGAATGCAGCATGGCACATGATTAGCATCAGTGAGTGATCCAGTGTCCTGAAAGTTTTCAAAGTAACAGAAAACAGAAGGTAGAGCTTTTTGAAAAGGCCGTTTAGCCCTAAGTTGAAGTGACCAGCTTTCTATCCAACCATATGCACAACTAATCATGTGATCACATGAGTTAAAAAAAACTCTGTGGTAAAAGTTGTTATTATTTCGACTGTCACTGCACCCCAGAAGATTGTCAGACACCCCCTACTAACCACACCTCTGTATCTGGCTCCTCAGCTCATTGAGACTAGCACCTTGTGGATGTTTTCATCATACACCAAACACACTCTCCAAATTTGACAGTTTATTTAAAGCCACAGATTTTCCCATGTCTACCTGTTGCTGTGCTGTGACACATCAGAGACCCTCCTCGTGTACAGTGCTGCCTGCTTTTTCAGTCCCCGAAGGGAAACTTAAACTTTATTCAGTTTGTATTTACGATGTGAGTTGTTTCTAGCCTAACAAACCTGAGTTATAGATATTTCTCACAGTTAAGATCACTGTGGACGCTAAGAGACTTGTCAGTCTCATAACCAATGCAGAGATCAGGTGGAATAAGGCAATTTTGTTTTGCTGTTAACCACCAAATAAACTAGCTTAGCTAGTGACAGCTAGTTAAAAATATTAAAAACATTCCAGGCTTTGATATTATATACGTTGCATGTTGTGTATTTAGTTATTATGGATTGAGTCTACATACATAAAATATCTTGAAGACTAAATCAACCTTTATTGTCACTCTGTTGAAGAGATGCTGTATATTTCAACTTTGAACAAACAGTGTTACAGTACTGTAGTATACAGTGTGTGCTGTAAAACACAAATACCTTCTGATGAGTTACCAAAAGTGATATGGAAGTAGCATGACCAGCTGATCCCAGTGCTGAGTGGGAGAACTAATCTAATTAGTGCTGCTGTGCAAACAGCAGTCTGTGTGCGTGCTGCTGAAGAAAGTCTCTCCCACCAGCACTGCATCAGATTGATTTCTATTATTACTGTGATGCAAGTGAGCCACTATTTTTAGCTGTTTTATGTTTTTACCGAGTGGATTTAAGAGGGCAAGCAAAGTAAACAGAGTTCCATGTCAGCAATTTATTTCTGTTTTTTCCATGTTAGTTTTCTTTATTTCAAGAATTGTCTTCAAACTCCTGCTTGATGTGACCCCACATCAAGCAGTGAATATGTGACAAAGTAAATAAAAAACAGAGTAGCCCTTGAAACTGCCAGAATGCAGCCCAGCATGGTGTCTGTTCCCAAACCCTGCTGTTATTGTGTAACCTTGCTTCTGCAAACCTGCAGCATCTACTGTAGGTTTGTATTAAAACGAGACAGGTATGCAAACACCACCTTCATCTTCAAATCCTCCCCCTCGCTCACCTCTTCTCCTGCCTTCATCCCCTGCTTCCTCTTCCATTTCTCGTCCTTGTCTTCATCGTTGGTCTCTGTAGCAACAATGACGATGAGGACCTGACTCCAGAGCAGAAGATGGAGAGAGAGAGGGAGCGAAGGATGGCCAACAACGCACGGGAGCGTCTTCGTGTCCGCGACATCAACGAGGCGTTCAAGGAGCTGGGCAGGATGGTCCAGCTGCACCTGAAGAGCGACAAACCTCAGACAAAGTTGCTGATCCTGCACCAGGCCGTGGCTGTCATCCTCAGTCTGGAACAACAAGTCCGAGGTTGGTTTCAAGTGAAGCACTGCATTATAGAACGTCCATTTGCCTTGTATTTATTTTAGGAAAAAGAGTGGTAATAAATTATGGACATAGCTTCCGGATCTAAAAAGAGAAGCCAATGAGGAAGTCATTTAAACCTGTATTAAAGTGTATGAGAAAACCTCCCTTCAGCTCGCTTGCTCTGTGATCTCAGTAATGACTTTCCTGATGAGTTTATGGTCTAATTGGCTGTAATTTAATTTGTATAAAGCAGATAAGAAGTTTTCATTTATTCCCGTCAAACAACCTGAAAATAAACCAATAAAACTGTCAGTGACCTTGAACCCTCTTCTTAAAAGTTATAACTGCTTTCATACATATGTCTTATTCTCAACAAATAGCATGAAAAACTAACTAGAGGCCTTTTTGGAAAGAAACAGAACTGAAAACCTGCTTGAAAATGGTTTGGTCTGAGAGAACTGTGTTACTTCATGGTTAAAAAAAAAGGCAAAAGGAATATGTTTTTAAGCAGTGTACAGTTTACCATTATTGAATTAGGCTTCAACCAAATCCCAATTACAAATATAAGGTTTCTAAAAAAAAGTGTATATACTCTTATGTTGGGTAACTTTTGAGGTTGAGGTCTAAAATGTTCCCTGAGATATCCAGATGTTTCCGTTAGATAAAAGCACGATTTGATTCTGACTTTAAGCCTGCAGGTTTAGGTGATAACACATATACATGTAGTGTCCCAGGGTCTCCAGGAGAGGGCAATAGTAGCCCCTGTTGATTGTGTTCTTCTAGACCGTAGTTTTGGGTTCTTGCCATCAGTCTGTGGGGATCGATGAATCCAGCTGAAGGAGAAACCTCACTGAGTAACGGACATAAGAGAAAACACCTGAAAACAATTCTCTGTCTCCTTCTGTCCAGAGCGAAACCTGAACCCAAAGGCGGCCTGTCTGAAGCGCCGCGAGGAGGAGAAGGTCACCGTGACATCAGACGGGACTCCCCTCTCACTGGCCGCAGCGCACCACTCCGCCGCCTCCATGGGTGATGGGCCGAACCCCATGGGACAAATGTAAAACGCAGCAACATCTCCTCCCCCCTGAATGGTCAGAAGATTTCACTTATAAACTAATCTGCTGTTGTACCTTTAACTCAAACCAGAGAATCAGTCATTCAAAAAAACAGTGCAAAAATATAATTGAAAGAATCTCATCACAAATCTAAAGCAGAAAAACATGCATGCAGTGACGATAATTTAAGCTCAGTAGTGTGAAATCAATTTTTGTGTTTTGGCTTTTAGTTAATAAATTGGAAGTTTCTGTTTTTAGGGCTGTCTCCACGCATGGCAAGTTATAATTTGTTCATCACATGCCTGCCATTCCTTCATGTGCTGTCTGTGTACTTTTTAACTATTTCAAACATTACAATACAATCTCTTTGTCCTCACACCACAACTAGAAATACAATATTAGTTATAATGGGGATCGATACACTGAACTGGTCACAAATAAGATCACCATTTAAGATCTGCTGGTTTTCCAGAATAAAGGCGATAAATAAATATCTAATATGTCCACACTGAATCATTACTTCTACTGGATTATTAGAAAAATCTCTTTATTGGTTGAAACTCTGCTGTGTTTGGGAATTTATTTTTAAAGACTACACCCAAACAGTAAGTTTATTCTGTGTGTGCAGTATAGAATAGAGCTGAGTCAGGACCACTATAGATGTTAGATATAAAAGTTCCATCTCTAGTTATTTAGTTTTGATGGCATGGCTGTGCTCTGGGACTACGCCCACCCTTATGCGTGCATACATGTAAAGCTGGAGGTAGGAAAAGCAGATCACAGCACAATAATTTAGTCAGATGCAGCATGAAAAGAAGAGCTGGGTTGCAAAGTGGCTTGCAGATCTCCAGTATCTGTGTGGGCAGGCTAACGCAGCTTAAATAGAATGACCTTTATGATATTTGCTAACTGGACAAGTTTAAAGGGTATGGGCTGATGTGGGCTGCTAGGAAGGTGGCTGAGCGTGATTACTCGATTTTATGAGTTTGAATTTAAAAACAAAATAATCAGGCTGAGATTAAAATAAATTGCTTCCTGAACTGCACTCACATATTTTTTATATTTTGGTTTTTATATTATTAATTTTCAGATGCAAAAAAGCAGAATTGTTGTTTAAAAGGTTACAACTTACACAGACAGCATGTGAACCATTATTTGACTGAATTTGAAGAACAGAGCATATTTAGGCTGACTGAAAACAGAAGCCAATCACATGAGAGAGTTTCTGTCTGGTCTGGGTACACATTAACAACAGATTGGCAGTAAGTGCGATTTTTAATGTGTGATTGTGTGTTTGTCACTGTTTTTGAATTGGACTTGTGTCGTACAGTCAGATTGCTTTTGTGTTTGCATGTTTTAATGTGTAAGTGAGCTTCTTTACTGATGTTCTGTAGCCTTGAAGTAGTAAAGGTGTTTGATGAGGAGGAGGCGTCACCTAAGATAAAACCACACCGAGTTTATTTGCAAAGAATTTGCAGTGAAGGAAATAAAATAACACCTTCACTGAATTATTTATATGCTTCACCTTCTTAGCACAATCATGTCTCTGGTAACTTTAAGTGGGATGAACCAGATGCACCAAAACGTTTATGTGTATTATTGTCAGTGTATAGTATCTATCGGTGAATATAGTAGGCAAACAATACTTGCATGAATATATTAAACTTTGACTTCCTCCTTGTTTTACATTTCTGATCATAACTATGAGTTGATCTCCTTTGGCCTCTGTTTATTCCCAGTAAACTTTCCAATAGATTCTGTAAAGAAAATTTATAATAACATATGTATGAACTAGAAACTTGTTTCTATTAATTAAACTTTGACATCCAGAAATCAATGTATGAATTCTAGAAAAACTCCCCTCTTTGAGTGACATCTGTAAGTTTTCAAACATTTGTCGCTGCTTGGCAACAACTAAGAGCGATGGACATTGGACTTGCTATTGTCATTCAGATTCAGATAGGCTCAGGGAAAAATGCACGAACGCTATCTGGCAAACAGCTTTTCCCATAGAATCAAATACTGCTGTTCTGTCCAATATTGCTACCACTGCAGGATTATGCACAATGTTTCTGTTAGCACCTGTGCCTTGAAGCAGCAGCAATAGTGCACCACAACAGTTGCCTTTAAACAGTTGCTTTCTCTTACTTCTTAGTAGACACCAAAATTACCTGGTTAGGTTAATAAAAATTCAACTATCAGAGCATTAACCCTTCGCATTGAAAAATTACACTTTGGTATTGGCCTTAATAATACACAGTATGTGTTGGGAGTCATCCCAATCACTAGTACCATCAGTTTGCTGCATCACGGCACCACTGCACCTTATGCATAGCTTTATGGTTGCAGCAGCTTTGACAAAACTGCAGTATTTGACATCCTGGGAATTAAAAATTCTGGCTGGTCCAGAATGAATCATATTAGTCATAATCATCAAAACATGTACTTTTACTAAAAGTAGTATTCTCTGGTCTTTCATCTGATATCAGTATCGGCTTATTTGTTTGTTTTTTCCTTCATTGTTTCTCCAGGTCCAAGGTGCCAGAGTTCATCAAGATGATGAGTGATCACTTCCTCTGAAAGCATTTCCATGACAACCTGGCAATCGATCAAAACTGTTGTTGCTTCAGCCTGACCAATCAGTTTCTCTGGAACCCCAACCTGACCAATCAGATCAGCCTTTTTCTCTCCTCTCGTCTGTAGTGTCTGACCCTCCTCTTTGTCATCGTCTCCTTCTTCTGTCAAGAACACAAACTGCAGAGTCACGTTAGTTGCTTTCGTCACTTTGCATCTCCAGCTGAAGTGAACTGGATGCTTCTTTGCGGAGACCTAAAAAAATGGCCGCTGTGACGTGGCTGCTATGAAGCGGCAGCTTTTGACACAAAGTGACAGCAATGGACAAGTCTTTGGAATCACACCATCGAAGAAACTTCTTCTTGTGCTACATGTTTTATCAGCATTCCCAGTTTTAAAGAACAAAAGGGTTCTATATAAATATATATAGTATATATATATATATAATTATATATATATATGAGAAAAGGAAAAAATAATTAAAAAAAATTTATACTGCAAGCGGGCAGTGAGGAGGGAAGGGGTTGGGGAGGGATGTTCAGAATGACACAAAACATATCACAAAGTGTTTAAAGAGATTTTTTTGTAACAAAAGCAACATTGCGCAGCTGTTGTTGAATGCAGCTCCAGCGCATCTCTGACTGAATGGCAATCTAACGCCACACTGTGGATGAAGCTGTGCCTGATCTCCTCTTGGATGCAAACCAGTCAGATAGATACACACGGAGAAACAAAGGAAACAAAACTAAGAAATGAACACAGGCTGCATACTCAGACACAAACAGTAAGCAAATTTCCAACTATAAATCAAAATGAAGGAAACATTAGGACACCAAATGTGTTGCAATCATACAGCTTTTCAGAGGTGCTTGAATTGCTGACTGATTTGAAAGAAAACTTTTGCCAGTGCTTGACTATCAGAGGCATCTAGAAAGAAGCAGGGCCAACAAGAAGTTACGACTTCTTCCCTTTCTAATGCATTCCCTTACAAAGTACAAACATTTGCATTGTCAGTGTAAAAGAACCTGAACATTAGTGCTCCTTGCTGGTGCACACATTGAGTTTTTGGAGACTGCAAACTTGTGTAAAGTTATTGTGTGAACACAAATCCAAAAGCCAGGATATTTGTACCCAAATGACCCGTGTGTATCTACTGGGAGGAAGAGAGTTCTTAAGGGAATCAATCACTGAATCAGTCAATCAGCGAGTGACTCCAGAGGGACTGGGGAATATTGACGAATTACAATGGATAGACAGAAAGGAAACATGATGAGGAATAGGAAAACTGTACTGTTAAATGCGGCAGGAAGGAAAGGCTTTCTTGGCATCCTCGTTTTAGATTGTTGTTGTGGGTTCAAATTACAGAAAGAGCTGTAGAGCAAACATCCTGGATCAGTCTTTTGTCAGCTATCCAATGACAAAGTTTGAGAGTGGTATCCGGACTGTTACTGAAATCGAAGGATTGCTGAACAGATGGTTGAGGGGACGGACAGATGACAGGAAAGATTTTTCAATTGACGAAGTTAGAGCTGGCCTGATCACTGGAGTGAATTCTATTCCATGATTAGCACATTCCCTGAAGGCCTGAACTCTGAGAGTTGGTATGAAGGGGATTAAAAGCTAGAGGGAGAGAAAAGGAAAAGCAGAGAATCCACTGGTTTCAGTGACTAATGACGCTGCAGGGGAAGCAAGGGAACAGTCATCAGGGCAAGGGGTGTATAATTCTTTTCAAGGGTGGAAGCAGTAGTTGTGAAAGCATCCCTGAGTTTGACTCATTTGATTCCCTCATTTCCTGATTGATCTCAGCCCTAAATATCTAACCCAGCCTCCAAATTCAGAGAGCTTGGGTAGGGGGGACTTTCCAATTGACACTTGCTGACTGGGAACAACTCTGTGGCCTTGTGTGCATTTTGGCCTTTCGTCCATAGGCAAAAGTAGTTTTCACAACTTACCTTTTCCTATAAGGATAAAGACATTAAGAAAGGTTTTGTGGCTTGTGACGTTAGTGCTTCCAATTGGCGTTTAGGGGTAGCCTGTTGGTTTGGCATGCTCTTGACAGTGCTTCGGTTGTGGATGATTTCTTTTAAACAGTGTGGATGGGGTTTGGGGAGGGGAGGGGATGACAATGAAAAATTGAGCTGTTTTGCTAGACTTGGTGTTACAATGATGACTGCCAGCATTTTGAAAAGCTTTTAGATTAGATCAGGAGGCCTGTTTGAAACAATGACCACCCAGATTCCCGGACTGGACCAGGGGAAACTGCACACCGAAGTAGCAGTTTTAGCACCTGGTCATGTTCCAACGTAACAACTCTATCACAGCACAGTTGGTGCTTCTGCACCAGAGAAACAAATATGAGCTGACTCTGGCTTGTGTCTGTAACTACCAGAATGAGGAAGGTTTCAGGTTTTACTGGTTTTATCTTTAGTATTAGCTACAAATAGCTGCACTTAACAGCTTTGAGCCTGTTAAGTGCAGCTAATTGCTGCTAATTCCAGTTTGAAAGTCCAACCATTAATATGTTACTTTACTCTTTACTCAAAATGTTCAGTTCTATGCCATGTTTCTTGATTTGGTAGTAGTAGATGATAAAAGGAATAGGAGCAGGACATGATGTCGAAGCTTATGACCACTCAAGTGAGAATTGGAATTAGTAGATAAATCAAGGCTACTGAGAATATCTGCAAGAATTGTGGTGTAAGTCTGGAAGTCCCCCTTCACACCAGTTTGAACCACGGTTTGAACCCCTCTAAGTCCAGGCCTGTTTAATCCCCAGTCCCAGTGCTCTGCTGACCCTAGCCTTATGAGCCCTGAACTAGAGTCCATAGCCCCTCTTCCCAGCCTCTTGCCCCACTTAAGCGGTCCCACAGATGCAATTTGAACATTCACACTTCTACCAATGTGCCTTTTTAGAGTTCATATCATTCGAGTTGCCAGAGGAGGACATTTACCTGGTCTTTTAATAGGATGCAAGCTTAGGGAAACCTGTTCTTAGTCGTTAGGTTCTATGCAGTCAGGTTTTTTACCAGACCTGGGAATTTAAAAAAAGCTAAAAAGAAAAAAAAAAAGTATTTTTTGGATAAAAAAAAAACTAAACTGTATTTAATGTACTGTACGCTTATATGTAAGTAGACAGCGTGTTCTGGCTTCAAGCCAACGGGACAGATGCTTGATTTAGCAAGACTACCCCCCATCCCAGTCCTCCCCATCCCCCAAAGTCCTCTATAACTCCAGCCCCACTTTCCTGTTCCGAGCCCCAACCCTGTTTCCACGGTGAACAACGCGTCTCTTCTTGTATTATAGCTTATCGGCTTTTTATCAATATTTGATCGGCTTGTCCATGAGCCAATGTAGTCTTCAGTACAAAGTGTGTGGTTGTATGTTGTAAAACTAATTTTCTTTTT
>VUQG01010941.1:23750-38991 GCA_015106755.1 Etia nguti | reverse complement strand
CTTTGTTTTTATACACTTTAATTCTTAGCATGCCAAAAAAACAACACTATCGTAGTTTTTTTCCTACAGGTTTGACATTTGTCCACTTTATGTGAATAATGGATAAAAAAAAAAAAAAAAAATACAAAAAAAATTAAAAAATGAAAAAAAAAAAAAAAAAAAAAAAAAAAAAAAAAAAGACAAACACAAAAAAACCACAATTCGCTATCCGGCAGCATTGTTAACTGGCGGTGGTCATTTTGACGCGGTTAAAATTCTACCCAATCAACAGGAAGGCACGGAAACTGGAAAAGAATCTATTTGAATAAATCAATCTATATATAAATGTACAAAAAAATATATACAATATATAACGAGGGTGCCGTTTTCTGTTATTTTTTTAATTTTCCTTTGCAAAGGGAGTGTTTGCTTGGCAAGGAGTTCTCTTCTCAAAGACTGAACTGGCGGAAGTTGGCGAGGCCCCTCAGTGTTATAAATTTTCAACTGACTTTGTTGTATTCTCCGTTGTTGCCACCCTCTGACTAGTACGGCACCCTGCGCAGGACAAAATGGGACCGGAGTTCCATCAGCTCCATTCACTGCTATCTATCCAAGGCAACAACAACACACAGACATTTGTAAATTGTATGCAACAAAATGGCAAACTTTACCATTATTTTGAAATTGTGTATGTAAAAGTTATATTTTTACATGTAGACTGTTGTTATTTTGTGTTTTAGAAATATGTTGTATTGGTTTTTTTCTTTTGTTAAAAGATGAAAAAGTAAAATTCAGTGTGTGTTGAAAAAATGTGTCACATTGAAAATGTAGTGAGTTCAAAAGTTCAGAAATCAGTTTTTTTAATTATTATTTTTCAATATTATGTTTATATCTGTGGGGGGCATTTTTGAGGGTTCGAGGGAGGAATCAGAAATCATGAAAGGTATATGACATAAATTCTCCATGCCTCATGACATTACATTTTTAATTGTATTTTTCCGCAGAGATGTGTGTAAATAGCCATCAGCCATTTTCTGTGGGGTTAAGATTTGCCAGTGAGACACGATGATCATGATGATGAACTTGTTTTTATTTTTTAGTGCGGTCGTATTCGTCCGGTTACAGTAGCCAGGTGCCAAGTTTTCGTTTCAATCAGTGGTGCTCAGTACTGTTTGTGGTTTTGGTTGGCAACATCTGAAGTGTAACTCAAACTGTCCTCTCCGCTTGCACCAAGCATCACTTGTATCAGAGCCGATGTTAGTCATTTATTTTGCGCGATTTAAAGAATTTGTTTTAAATTTCTTTTTAAAAACTTAAAAAATAACAATTCAAATTTTTTGCAATAATAAAAAATTGAAAATTTGAACATAAGCGATGATGAAATCTTGACTGAGGTACCCAAAGAGTGTTCACAAATGCATTGATTTTGTCGCCAGGTTGCGAGCCAGCTCTGACTGCTGTGCATTTATTTTCCTTATGATGGCATATAAATGTGGATGAAAAAAAAGATCCTCAACACCTGATTAAAGATTAACGCGAACATTTTGTTTGGAGATTGGAGCTTTGCTAAAGCTCCAGTTGCACAGGACTAAAGACTGGCTGGCAATTCCCTGGCAACCACAGGTCACTAAGAATAAATGTGTATTCCCCAACCAGTTGAGAGTGGTTTCTCAAGGGTTCTTGCATTTGCTAGGGAAAACTGGTTGCAAAGAGCTTTATGGTGTTGCACTGAAAACCTCCTTGTGATTGCGTTGGTTGCTAGCAGATTACAGTGGTAGTTATAGTTTACATGGTGATCTGGACTCACCAGCTACTTGCCAAATTGTAGTAAAACTGTGGAAAGTGCAATGCAAACAACAGCTATGTGAATTTAAAGTAAAAGTTGAGCATTTTGGAAAAATAATGTTGGCTGCAGAGGTTAAGCATAACTTTTGCAAGTTTCACTATGATTTGTCCACATCATCCATGCAAATTGCAGACAACCATAGCAATCTATTCAGGTCAGTTGAATTTTATTTATATAGCACCAAATCCCAAGAACAGTTGAGTCAAGGCACTGTAGCGACTGAAGCAATCACAAGGAGGTTTTTTCGTACAGCACCCTCTTTGCGATCAATTTTAATTAACAGCTACCAGCAGCCACTTTGCTTATCGACCAGAGGTTGCCAGGTTGCCAACCAGACTTTGAGGCCAGTGTGACTGAGGCCTAATATAAAGAAGCAGGTCATCCGCAAATAATCGTATCAGCTATTTCCCCAAAAAGAACTCAGATGATGTGCAAGGCAGTTTCAGTCATTTGTTTCTAGTGTTTGCCATTGAAATTGAGCTTTTTGTCAGCAGGAAAAGCTACTTAGAATTGGACCTAGGTTAAACACAAGGATTGAATCTGTCAGTACAAGTGCTACATGTATTTTTTAAGTAATGTTATTTTTGCGATGCTTCATTTCATATTTTCTCTTTGTTGTATAATCAAGTCATCTCCAGAATTACAGTACCTTCATTTTTTGTTACCCCTGGTGTTCTTATTAGCCAAAATGTTAACATTTTTGTTTCTTTTTCCTCCTTGTTGTACATACACACCTCATTTCTCTTTTTCAGTGACTGTGCCATGAGCTTTGTAATCTGTTACTCTGTACCAGTTTTACTGCAATAATGAGTTGAATTCAAAATGGCCACTCCTGTCCTTTGTTTTTCCAGGAAACTTTTTTACTATTTTCTCACAACTCTGAGGTTATGCGAGCATTTGGGTACATTCCACAGATGAGCACTTGCCAAGATCAGTAGCACAATAAATTTGGTATATTTGTATCATAGAAAAATGCAATTTCAAAAGATTCAAAAAATATAGTCAACATTTTTCCAGACTACTTCCTGTAAAAATTATTATAAATGAAAATAACAAATAAACAATCAGTTTTTCCACTGCCAGAAAGAATATATTAAAAATTCCTCACAATATTTATGATAATTTCTTTATGCTAGGTTAAACACAAGGATTGAATCTGTCAGTGCTGTCTTATCAGTTTCATATTCATAAATCAATGTAGTTTACTTACTAACTCACACTAATATTTTAGCTGTTTTGTGTTGTGCTGATGAAGGCACATAAAGGTTATTTCACATTTCAAAAGGGCCTATATGAAGAAAAAGAGCTCACAGCCAAGAGATTTTCTAATTTCTGAGACAATCTGAAGTAAATCTCTTTTAGACAGCGATAGTTTAGTGTTCAATGCTATGAGAAGAAAATCAAAAAATTTTTGTCAATTCCAGATTATTTGCTCATAGTTGAAATCACTGATGTTAAGTGCCAATTAACCATTCCTAGCACACATTTTCACCCTCATCCAGTAAGAAGATGGTTATCGGTTTTATCTTTGTGCATCCAAAGTGTTACCAGGTGTATGATAGTTATTGTATTTGTACAATAAGTTAGCTCTTTGTACAATGTACAATCAATAATTCTAAAAACCCCTAAATGTATGATCATTTTGATGTCATAGTGTCATCATCTTTTTTTCCATAAGAGTAAAATGTTACAGAACTAATTTGGAAACAGTCTGATTATTTATCTCCAGCAGTCATCACTCAAAGCTTTTTTGTATGTCACAAGTTACTTTTGTTGAACACAGCTGTCCTCAAGTTGTATTCGATACGGTTTATGGTACAAAATTAAAGACACATTTGCTTATATGCCAGGATGCTAAATGTGTGTCCTGCAACCTAAAAAAAAAAAAAAAAGCAATCCAGTGCATTTGTTAACATGAATAATAAACTACAGCTTTAATCATCTTTTATAATTCATAGACACTCAAATTACATTTTAGGGGTTTTAAAGTGTGGAAGCTACCCTCTGAAATAAAGTAATTGTGTAGTGTTAAAATTATACATGCTTATGGAGTCTTGACTGCCGAAGAACCTTCTAACCTAGCTTAGCATAAAGAGTAGAGTAGCAGCATCAAAACTTTTACCTTCCACCATTTTAAAGTTTAGCTAGCTGTCTGGTTACAATTACAGCTGAGTCAGCCAGTGTTTGCTGATAGCAGTCATGACCTCGCTCAAACCTGATGACCTCACTATGCGGACAGGACTTTTGACAAGCTGTATACATACAGTAGCTGCAGGTCAACAAACAGCTCTTAATGCTAACTGCTGCAGAAACCACAATGTCCTAATTTAACATTCCTTTTGCTACACCTCCCTAATAAACACAGCACAACCCAATGCTAAAGATATAATGAACATTATATCTGGGTGTCAGATAGTGCCATATATTTACCACCAGGCATGTGGAGAAAGGTTTATCTGGGTGAAATATGCATTTAGAAAGAGCTTGGGGCGGATTGATAACTAACTCAGACCACACTTATATTTGCAATTCTCCATCAAAAACAACTGCAGTTAATTTATTTTTAAATGAGCAAAGTTGTTATTTTAATTTACTACTTTGGTAGTAGACTGTGGGGTCATATTGTAAGGTAGACCCTACAATAATACATGCAGAGAAAAACCCAACAATCATATGACCCCCTATTAGCAAGCACTTTTTAGCGACAGTGGGTAGGAAAAACTCCCTTTTAACAGGAAGAAACCTCCAGCAGAACCGGGCTCAGGGAGGAGCGGTGTTAATTCGATTTGCAATGGACTCCTGGGATTTACATAGCCCAGTTTTAATCTGATTTTTGATTAAGATGGAATTTCTTTGGGTCAGAATAGAATCACGAGTACAGCTGCCTCCACATTCCTATTCCAACCTATAAATGCTTCACTCACACACAGCCCTATAGACTATTGACAACCACTTAGCAACCTCTGGTCACTAAGGAAAAATGTGTATTCACCAATGGGTTAGTGAGTGGTTCCTGAAACCTCCTTGCTTTGGTGGCTAACAGTTTGTTAGTCACCTGTAGTTACAAAGTAAAAATTGCATCTTACTGCCACAACCAATATCTTTCAAAAGGTGAACCTTTATTTCAAACTTTTTTATAAACGTTATCTGTTTACAGGTTCTGTCTTTACCACTCGGCGAGCAGTTGCCAAGTGTGGGCGAGCAAACTAAAGGTGACCATGGCAATCTGCTAGTGACCAAAGCAACAGAAAGAGGGTGCAGCACCCTCTTTGAGACCACACCTGTCAGCAACCACTCGCCAACAAATTTTCCCTCGCAACCTGAGGTTCCCAAGCGGTCACGGCCTTGTCTGAGGGATGATTTAAGGGTCTGAAACCAAGATATGCTTTTTGGACCCAAGACACTAAAACCGATCTTATGTATCACGGAGCATATATTATAAATATCAGGGAACTGTTTATGTGACACACAGTATACTTTGCTTTGCAGTTTTCAGCAGTACAGACAAGCACATACAATGTTCCATACAATGTGATCTACTTGCTCAATAGATCATGTTTTTCAGTATTACAATAAGTAAAGATGAATATAAATAAACTTTGTTTTTATGTTTTTTCTTGTTGTACTTTAGTGATGAGGCAGAGAAGATAAATTAAATTCATAAAGCATAATTACCCTTTTGCCAGTGCTTGGGCTTTTTTCCCAGCATCTTTTGCCTTTTTCTGTCAAGCAGATTAAGTGCATCCTGTAATAGAGGCAAACTTTGAGCTCAATTATTTATAAATTGGAATATATTTCTGGGGGGCAAATCTTTTATACCTAAAAAACTGAAAAGTAAATGTTCTCAAGCCAATTATTGAAAAAAAAAAAAATAGAGTTTACATCATCCATTCAAGTGTAAGGAAGGTTTTACTGAAACAGTTTTTTTGGTTTTTTTTGAAGATGTGACGTTAGTGGCATTGGTGAGGTATGTCCTGTCACAACGAGAAACAAAAATTAAAAAAACATAAAAACACAGCAGTCACGTTTCTTTCCTGCAAGACAAAGAAATGCAAGAGGTAAAGTGCCTGGAGTCTGTCTTTGATTGCACTTTCTGGTGTTTCTTTCATCTTTTCTGGTTTGCTTATTTGCTCTCCCTCTTGATGTTGTTACACTTACTGTGCATGTTGTTTTTATTCCAGATCAGTGGAGATTTTGGGGAATGGGTTTTGATGTCTGTGCTGAGGGTTTTATTCTCCTTCATACCAGCCTGACAGTCCTGCCTGCTGGTTCTCATCTTGTAATGATTTAGTGAGGCTCATGTTCATGACCGTTCTGTAGCAATAAATGTGCAATTTTGATAACACACTGCTTTCAAAGATTTTTTGCTTTTTTTCTTCAGTTTGGAAGCCATATGACATGCAGCTGACAGCTCCTACATGTTAAACAAGAAATTGTACGTTTGTACATACAAATACACTGCTTTGCTTCTCTTCCAAAGTTACCTGTAGTCCTAAAGTAAGGCTAGTATACTGATATACAATGACAAACACTAGTTTCATATCAGTCACTCGTTCCTTCTATAGATATTTTGCTACTATGATACCATTATTGTCACTATGACAGTAGCTTTCCTTTTGATGAACATTTTAATGTGATTTCATATTTGTTGATTGCACAACGTAAACTAAAAACAACAAATCACTACAAAATATAATAAAATACAAGCACATAGAGTTCCCAGTGCTAATCTGTTATTTTGAAGCTTATTTACTGTAATCTACAATAACCGTTTGTTAATGTAAATCATAAAATACAGTGCTGTAAAGAATAACGCTTCTCCAGCCACTGTTTTCTTTCATGTGCAGCAAAGAGAAAAATTGAAAAATGCAGTAAAGCAAAATGTAAAATTCTGCACTATAATCCATAGTTACTGGAGAGAGGGTTGACACTGTTACTAACCTAAATACAGCTACAACAATCAGAGTTTAAAAGCCAAATAGGTACAATAACCATCACAGCATAACTAAATTAACAAATTGCTGTTAAAGACTTAAATTAATAATGTGTTACAGTAAAGGTTGAGAAGGACTTTTGTTCATTTGGTTTATCCTCAGCACTTTTCCCCACCCAGGGCGTTACACTACCCAGGAGGAGGCCCTGTCTGAATGGCTAAAGACAAAAGTCTTTATGCACACTTAATACTGTAGATTACATAAACGACATGACTGGCTGCATCTCTGCATGATGGACTGTGGTGTCTATACTGGCTATTTTTAGCCTGTTACTCAGTAAATTTCCCAGTCTGGAGATGGTAAACATGGTTTGCACATGCACACACTGCTGCTCCTGAAACACATAAAATCCATTCCTCGTTTTCACTTTCACTTTTTTGGAATTTCTCTTTAACTCACCATGAAGTCCCCACTTGACACTAACGCTTTAAGTTTGCAGCTTGTTAAAAAAAAAAAAAAAAAAAGCCTGCAGAGATTCTGCTTCACATCATGAGTTCAGAGGAGCCGGTTGCAAAGGTGAAAGGATTTCCTGCTGAGCTGATGATGCCTCGGCAATAACCTGCACTTTCAGCACAAGTCAGTGTGACGCTTTTGTTTTGACTCACTGAGGCGGTTTCATCTATTTGTGCCTACAAGCAACAGATACTGACGTCAGCTTACCCGATGCTGCAGGGAAAGTAGTTTTGATATTAGTCAATATCCAATAAAATTTTTCATTTAAGCTTAAAGAAGACGATCAGGGACAAAATGAAACATGATCAAAATTACACTAGTGGAATGTCTTTCATAACCGGCAGCATCTAGAGATGCAAAATGGCTCAAAACGTCTATTTTCTCAATAAATCCACATGTTTTGGTTAAATGATGTCCTCAGTGTTCTTCTATATATGAAGGTTTTCATCTAAAGTTCAGAGCATTTCTTTTTTTCTCCCAAGAATAAATGTCGAGGAACTTCTCCACGTTTAACATGTGTTCTGTGATTTGCAAATCATTACATTCTGTCTGTATTTACAGTTACTCTTGTAGAATTTTTTTTTTCTATAGTGGCACCATCAGATATTTATGGTCACCTTAATCCTCTTGTTAGACTTTCTAGCAAAAGAAAGCTTCCATTCAAGAACTCTATTCTACTCTCTGTTTATTGATTAGGTTCAAATGAAACAGACAAAATGAAAAAAAAATGCTTCTCAACAGAAACAATGAGAAGGGGGAAAAAAAGGCATCTTAGCTGTTACTGGATTTTGTGACCTCATACTTTAAAGCACATCCTGTGGAGGTGCAGCTATAGATTAGTCATTCAGGAATTGCCACGAGTGACCTTTAGAATAGACTGTATTAATGTTGGAACTTGTTGCAACAGTAGGCTTGAGTACAAGGAAGGATTCACAGTTAAGATTACAGGAAATGTTGACTGATGAAGAGAAAATCTCATTCCTACTTTGTATCTTACATGCCTATTACTATAATGTAGGATATCTTTAAAAATTTACAGTAGATAAATACCCTTGTTACTACGAATACTGGCTCTGAGTACACAAACAGATGGGGAACTGTGTAATGCCACAAATCAAAGTACTGCTGTATCTCCTTGAACTTTACAAAGACATTGAGTCAGGACATACATTTTCAGTGGGAATCACAGTCAGAAGAAACCCAGAGCAATCGTTTTCATGACCTTCGTCATTTACAATCACACTCATAACTTATCTGTGCAAAATGGCAGTTTTGTTCTTCCACTGCACATTAGCCTTATTTTATCTCGTTCCTGAGAAATCTGTTTTCAAGTGACCTGCCTGGTTAAAAAAAAAGTTAAAAGACTCAAAATCCCTCCACAGAGATGGCTGTTTATTGCAAACTGCGATATTTATATAAATCAATAAATACATTGCTTTGAAATCTGGTCCTTTAAAATTTGTGATCTCCAGAGGATGAACCCTACTGACTTTGGTGATCTGTTGAGTTTGTATTCAATCTTCTGGGCCTAAATCTATATTATTCATTCAAGAAGTGATATAACACAACTACAACTTTGTGAACTGACTCTAAATTTGGTACAAGCATTCACGGTTTCCCTTGTTGATATTCTAATCATATTGATGAGCGCGTATTTTTCCTTTAGTGTCTCGCACATGGATAGTTTCCCAAAGAAAAAAAACTGTCACAACTTTGATCTGCCGACTTTTTATATTTCACCTTATTAAATCTTAGCTTGATAACATGCTAATTAATCGAGAATATGGAAACGTTGTCCCTTCATAACATTAATATACTACCATTATCATTATTATAAAACTATCACTGTAGGCAGCACTGCTAACATGCAAATCAAGTTGAAATTGGCACGCATTATGCCACCTCAGTATGTGTATACTTGATGTTAGCACGCTGATTTCAGCATTTGGCTCAAGTATAGCATCACATTAACAACAGCACGGCTGAAGATACATCATGTTTGCTCATTCTGAGAATAATGCCAACTTCTAGAGAATTAGCATAAATGAGCAACCAAATCAAGTTGTTGCAGCAGTGTGAATTACCACTGTGTGAGTAAAAGTTGTCTCACAGGACGCTCCCCTCTGAACTGTAGACACACCCTGAACAGACGTGAGTTCTTGGTCTGAGGCAAGAACTCCTGTGTGGATGTTCTTGCTCTGCCTGCATGGGTTCTCTCCAGGTAATCCATCTTATCCCACAGTCCAAAGGCATGTAGTGTTAGGTTAATCTGTGATTCTAAATTGGCCACGGATGTAAGGGTGACTGGTTGTCGGTGTCCTTTGTTAGCGCAGAATGGCAACCTAATGTACCTCACCTCTTGCCACATCTCCTCTCCGAAGTCCCCAACTGGTCACAGCAGATGGCTAGCTTGGATGTTTTTTTTCCTTTTAAAAGGGAGTTTTTCCTTACCACTGTCACCAAGCACTTGTTCATAGGGATCATCTGGGATTTCCTCTGTATTATTGTAGGGTCTTTACACTATAAAGCACCTTGAGGCAACTGTTGTTGTGACTGCAGATCTGCTGGGATTTGCCCACACAACTGTCTTTATGTTTAACACAAAATGGTCAGAAAAAGAGAAAATATCAAATGAGCAGCAGTTTTCTGGGTAAAAATGCTTTGTTGATGCCAGAGGTCAGAGGAGAATGGTCAGACTGCTTTGTGCTGCAAGGAAGGCGTTACTAACTCAAATAATGACAAACAAGAGTGTCTCTGAACACACTACTTATAAAACCTTGAAGCAGATGGGTCACAGCAGCAGAAGACCACACTGGTCACCACTATGGTAGTGTCAGATTTTGGCATAAACAATCCATCCACCAGCATCAGGCTGCTGATGGTGGTGTAATGGTGTGGTGATGCTGAACATGTCTATTCCTTTATGACCATGGTCCATCTTCTGATGGCTGCTTCTAGGAGGATAATGCACCGCGTCATAAAGCTTAAATCATCTCAGCTGGTTGTTGTACATGACAATGTGTTCACAGTCACCATATTGTAGATATAGTGGAACGGGATATTCACATCATTAATGTGCAGCAGACAAATCTGCAGCAACTTTGTGATGTTATCGTGTCAACAAGGAGCAAATTCTCTGAGGAATATTTCCAGAACCTTATTGAGTTCTGAAGGCAAAAGGGGCTCTAGCGTGGTACTATCAATTTGTAGCTAATAAAGTGACCAGTGAAAGTATTCATTGTCGTCCTATGGTTGTCACAACAAATTTTTTTTTAAAAGAACAAAAGGTGTGAATGCAGTGTTATTCAGTTCCATTTGAATGCATGCACACATGGAGCCATAGTGTAAATTGCTGATAGGTGTGTTCCTGGCTCCAGCTCAGAGGAATGTGAGGTGTGGTTGCCAGTGTTGCCCAACACAAAGTAGCTCGGCGTTCAGTGGGACATCTATGGCAACCGCAGGCTGTTTAACCAACACTCAGTCGTCTCTACTTTACAGGAGACTTAGGGTTTATGTGCAGGTGTGCCACAGTGTTTTCACACTGCAGGAAAATAATGGGATCTCTTGGAAAGACTTTACTCACTGTTCCTCACAGGCTGAGATCAAAGCTTAGATTTATGTGCTCAGATTTTATAGTGACTATCCAACCATTTCTTGCCAATAGGGCCTCCCCATTCAAAAAAATATGCTGTGCTTATTCTTCCTTTTCTTTGATGTTTCAGCTTTGCTGTGCAGCATGGTGTGTAGGGTTTTTTTTTTTTTTTCAAATTCAGCTGTGGAAAGAGAAACTTCCAGTATATTTAAACACAGACTGTATATAAAAGATGGGTGTAGCCACTATGATGTCACCTGTTGGTTTCTGGAATCTGTGTTTTGAATGCTTTGTGTGAGTGTTTTGGCTACTGCCATCTGTTGTGTGTTTGTGTGTGTGTGGGGGGGGGCTGTAGCTCGAGAGGTAGAGAACATCATCTACTAATTGGAAGGTTGGTGATTCCCTGGCTGCTCCAGTCTGCATATCCTTGGGCAAGATATTAACCCCAAGTTGCTCTCCGGTGTGTCCATCGGAGTGTGAATGTGTGTGAAAGTTAGATAGAAAGCACTTAAGCATAGAAACAAGTGCTTGTGTGAATGGGGGAATGAGGCATGTTGTACAAAGTGCTTTGAGTGCTCATGTAGAGTAGAAAACCACTATATAAGAACCAGTCTGTTTATTAAAAGCATTTTTTTGTTCAATATTTGAACAAAACTGTAACTGTGCCAGCACCAACTTTCAACAACAAGGACATGTATACAGTGGTGAGGTGTGTGGTGGGAGTTGGGTTTAGGGTGGAGGTGGGATTACATCAGCTCTTCTTGTTTGCAGTGGTGATGGACAGGTTAAAAGATGAGGTCAGGCAGAAGTCTCTGTGGATTATGATGTTTGCAGACGACATTGTGATCTGTTGTGAGAGTAGGAAGCAGGTGGAAGAGAGCCTGGAGAGGTGGAGGTATGCAATGGAGAGAAGAGGAATGTCTGTGAATGAGAGGGAGACAGGTCGAAAGGTGGACACACAAGGGGTAGAGATAGTGAAGATAGATACCATCCAAAGCAAAGGGTTGGTGTGACAGATGAGTATCACCTATCAAAACTAAAGACTTTTTGGGCAATCTGTGCCTCACAACAGCCTGTGTTGGCACACGTGTCAACCAGCGGCCATACCTATAAATCCCAAAGGTATCCAAATGGATATTTGGTACTGTAAATGGTAAATGGCGCTTTTATACTCTACTGGAGCACTCAAAGTGCTTTATAAATATATTTAATAAAATTTATTTGGATATAACAGAAAATACACCGACCATACAGATGTTATGAAGGGAATATTTGTTTTGTTTTTTTTGTACCAGGCCATAAAAATGCACTTCAACATGGAGCTAGCCTAAAGTGGTCACGCTGTCCTCAAGGTTGTTTTTCCACCTAGTGTATTTAGGTCAATGCAGAGTAGCAACTATATTGAAGAGACTCCTCTTCCAATAGGGCATCCCCATGAATCATTAATACAAGCAGTGGGACCATAGGAGGAGATTAACTAACTTCAATAGAGAAAACACCAGAAAGCTGGTTTAGAGGTAAAATAACATGACATAAGGGACTGCTCTTTGGCTTCACTCTCGGCATTTTTTGTTGGGGAAAGGGGAGGATTTAAATACAATGCTTTACAAATGCATTAGAGCACCTGTCATAAAAAAAGAAAACACAAATATTTTAGAAATCTTTTAAAAAGTGTTTAAAACGAGAAATTCTATTGCTATTTATCAGGCAAATTACAAACTGAGTTCATGTTTTTCAACCCAAATCCTGACTTCTCTGAGTCAGTGAAAAATTATCCAAGCTTAAGACTCAGTCACTAAAACTTTCTTTTTCTTTTTGTCAAACAGTGAATTTGAAAATTAATGAATGGCAGCAAAAATTATATTTTAGCATTAAAAATATTATCCCAGTTAAAGAGCTTGTACATACTGGTGGACACACAATTACAAAAATCACTCTGGTAACCCATACTGTTACCAATACTGTTCAATTATAAACTTTATAGTAGATTGGATGGTGGTCTCATGGTTTTGTTTAGCACTGTATATGAAAGCAAGGAACTACGATATATGCATATATATGTCATATAATGTCATCAGAGGGAGAAGATAGTAACCACAAGGGCCCCAGGGAAGAAAACATTCCTGGAATAGTTGCAAAAGCTGCCCAATTTTGAGAGTGGTGCACTACATCTCCAAAAATGGTGTCAAAGACAGAGAGTGAGTTCGTTCTCATGCCTCTCAAAAATGTTCTCGTGGATTTCTGCCAGAGAATTTAACGTTTAACCAGCTCAAACCTTCGCTCCTCCCTTCCCCAGCGACTTTCCGTGAGTCAGCTGGGCTCATTACGCACATTCCGGTGTGCTGCAGGTGTAATTCTGGCCACACCCACAAGGAAACTCCTGTCAGGCAGACTCAGCAGGCTGTCAGTCGGTATCAGAGCACCGCAGAAAGGAGGAGGGACAGGTAAGAAGCTCATAATTTAACAGGAACACTTGTTGGAGTTTAACAGGAGCGCTTTGGCACAGCTTTTTTTGTTGACACTGATTCCGGGTCAGAAATTCGCTGCTTTCACTTACTTAAGAGGGTTCGCGGCTATTTTTCTCGAACTGGATCGCAGAAAAACTTGTCTTTTTTTAAGGATAGGGCTGAGGAACAGATAATCCAGCTGATGCAGGGAAGCACAGAAACTACTTCAGGTCAGGACTGTGCGCAGAAAAGTTAAGCTAAACTTTTAAAGTTTAGCCTGTGGCCAATGGAGATGCAGACTTTAATAAATTCAGCCAAAGTACATTCTAACAAGTCTCCATGATTGATTTAGCATGTAGATCTTCAAATAATTAATCTTAAGACAGGCAGTGTAAACGGAGAGAAGGTACCGTAAAGTATGATAAGAATAGGCAATTAAGATGGTGATTGAAGAACTCTGTAGCATGATTAAAGCTACTGTTGTTCCAGGAGCATTATGTAAGAGCTGTAAGAGTTAACAGCATTAGTGTGATAATGTCACCAGAAATCAATAGTTCTCAACCTTTGTGGCCCGCCTTACTGCAGGCTGTGTTTGTGCTTGGGTACTTTTCATGGCACTGGTATGCAGGTTCTAATACCTGTAGTGTATTAATACTGTGGAGAAACATGTAAGTAATACAGATACTTTGAAAATTTTTTGTTACTGCATTTTTTAATCCAATATTAAATACTTTCAATTTGATTTTCGAATGAAATATAAAGTGCCACATAGTGCAATTGTGTAGCACCTTATTATACGCAGGACGTCATGAAGCCAGCGTGGACTCGAAGTGGTTACTACAGGTTTGTCCTTGCTTTTTATCATGTTAATGAAACAACCTATAATTAGGCACTGGGCTCATTCTCACTCTTGAGCTACATTACACATTTCAGTGTTGAAAAACTTGACTGACATGCAAAGTGCCTTGACCTCGGCCTTTTCCAACACCTTCAGGATGAGCTGGAAAATCATGTGGAAACCATTTAGGAGTCTGAGCTAGAGGAGCATTTACTGTCTGTGGCTTTGGAATGACACATTCAGTTTTCATGTGTACTGTGGGTCTGCTGTGTGCAATTTGTCTACATACTTATGGCCAGAAAGTATAGTGTGAGCAGTTTATACCAACTTCCATGAAATTTCAGTTCTGTAAAGTGGCATGAAAATACAAGTTTTGCAGTTTCTTATCCACCATAGTAGTGACTTTAATCTACGTCTCTGCAAGATCAAACTCGTGTCAGGCATTGACAATAAAATTCCTTTTTCTTTTTTTAATACTGATGATATCTAACATTTTTCATTTTCTCAAAGTACCCTCAGACAAAGGGCGAGTCAGACTGTACTCTGCTCTCTGATAAGAAGCCAACAGAGATGAGATGTTATCTTTATTTCAGCTGGGTGGAGGGCGCTACGTGAACTTTTACCGGCTCCACGTGGAGCTGCTGTGTTATTTAACACTTAATTAGTAATAGTCACAACAACAATAACAACACCTAACCAAACCATGCTGTTCTTAACTGGGTCTCTACCCCTGTATCCTGTGCCTGTTTGGTTGAAGAATCAAGTTGGGTGACTGATTACCAGCTGTGATTGTTTGTGTGGGTGTGTTTATGTGCGTGTGTGTGTGTGTGTGTGTAATCACAGTAAAACACAGTCCTGGCGACACCAACAGTAGTGAGAACTATGGCAGTTTTAAGCCAGAAGATACAACAGGCAAGACAGAGCAATATTTGCTAGGCTAGACTTTCTGTGAAAGAGTCACCACAAATCAATATTATTTCATCATATTAACAATAATTAAAGGAATAAGTGAGTTCCTTTAGCCATTGTGAGCTTATAGTCTTGGTTTTTTTTTTTTTTTCGAGTTTGTTTTTTTTTTTTTTTTTAGGATAG
>VUQG01010941.1:3040-16360 GCA_015106755.1 Etia nguti | reverse complement strand
CCCTGTGTTTCCTTTTTTTTTTTTTTTTTTTTTTTACGCCCCTTGTTTTTTTTTTTTTTTTCACTCCAAGTTTTAATGAGTGTTGTTTTGCATTATGCAGTACCTCCAGGCTTCAATTTGGCATCTGGGAAAGTTGGCTTGACTCCAAGACTGTGGTCACCTAGTGCTTATTACTCATTAAGCCTCATCGGAGGGCCGAGTGGGCGCAGGCTGGGCGGGTGCTGGGTGGGAGTTGCAGTACTTGGAGAGTTGATGTTGTTGTTGTCGATGCTCTAGTTTTGAAACTGAACTTAGAGATGAGAAAGTGAAGTGAGTTTGAAAAGAAAGTGTTGATCATTTGCATATCCTTCTACTCTGTCAACAAGTGCAATATTTTTCCTACACATCATGGCTCTAGAGTAACAAAATGATTGTACTGAAGATGGTGTTTGCTTCTTATTAATTGGCACGTTTATTATTGTTTTCAGGGTAAAACTGATTTTGCTTTGCTTAAACTATTCAAGGGCAGTAAAACTGAAGCTTTGAAGCAAAAAAAAAGTAACCTAATAAATTTCAGCAAATCAGTGTAAAAGCATCAGATTAGTCTCCCAGAGGCTAGATTATGTTAACAATGGCAGAATTGTTGACAATTTTCTAAATATCAAAAAATGCCATTGACCAGTTTGACCAACTTTAACAAGGTTAATTTTTTAAAAATGCACCCCACTGACTGTTAGTTGGAAAAGACTACTGTGTGATCAGCCTGAGGCATGTAAACCAAATGGAATACACATTCACCCAACCTTCATACCAGATTCATGTCAAATGGAAAGTCTTTGTTGTTTTTTTTCTCACACATAGGCAGGCCACTAAAGTACGTTTGGAACTCTTTTTTTTTTTTTTTTAAAGAATGCCTCCAGCCATGCACAGTTTACTACTCAATAACCATCTCACTCTTATTTTCAAACATCAGTCGTTGCTAACCTGATAGCTCTGGCCCATTTCAGCCAGGTCACCCTTGTGGTGGTTGTCAACATCATTCAGCTCAATCTCCGACTCCCATTGTTGTGAACTGCAGCTGGCAACAGTGGTCTTTGTTCTGCTCTGGAGATCTGCCTCAAGCTGGAGGGGCTGCTCTAACCAGAACCTTCGGCAGGTGGGGAGCTGGTTCACGTGCCGCTAAACTGAGCTCGCAGAAGCTGCTGAGCAAAACGAGGACTGCCGTCACCAGCTGTTGAAATCTGTCCAGAAGTGGGGGAGATGGCTGGTGTTTCCTCTGTTATTTATTCTCATTAAATGTATATGGTGTTAGTTAGTAACTCATTTAAGCAAAGTGTAGGTGTACCGCACTTTCATGTACACACGTGTCACCCCGCAACCACCAGAAATAGAATCTGATTCCATTGGAAATACTGACAGGGGATGGAAAACAGAGGATTCCCGGTATTTATGACATAAAGACTGGGAATTATAACATATCCAACCCACTAAACTTAGGTTTAGTGGGTTGGATATGTTGCAGCTTTCCAAATAATCCCTAGTGATTCCAACAAGGCTAGGCTGACTCTATTTGCTGTTTAAATAGTCAACCTAACTTCTGATATGCCATGAGCATTACGTTACACGTTGCTGTGTTGCAAAGCTCTAATTTCTTTATGGTACGGTAGTCATATGTTGTCATTGGCTTTTTTGCCACCACCTTGTTAATATCTGGTTAAGGGTGGGCAGCAAAAAACTATTTAGCTGAGAAGGTGTTGAGTGTGGAACACCTGGAAGTACTGGTAATTCTTATGTTATAGTAGAAGTAGTTTTTAAATAAAATGGCTAAATATGTGAAATAAGTTTAACCTCTTAAAATTCACCATCTTCACTTTTTTAATTTTATCTATTTATTTATTCATTTTTTACTAAAAGTCTTGAAGCGTTTCGCTCACTACAGTTAGTGCTGTTTTATTGGGTAGGCACTCTTAAGACAAACTATGGAATAGTTCTCACTGTAGTATTTGTATCGTAGAATGGTTTACACTTTTTGAATCATAAGGCTTTATGTTTTTCAATGATGCATAATTTGGTTCAGGCATATTCCTTTGCCTGTATTTGGACTGGTCAGTGTTGAAAGATTCAGACTATCCGAGTAGTTATAAGTACTACTTACAGCTTTGCTTGATTTTCATGGTGAATCAGTTTATGATATTACTTAAATCTGGAATGTTAAGAAATGTGTAGAACATTTTTTGGCCTAAATGGATGATAAAGACCACTAGAAATACTCTTAAATAAATGACTTTACATGCATCACATTGCCAAACGTTAATAGATGGTCTAGCTGAGTTATTGAATAAAGTCACTGTAGGCGATAATGAAGTCATATGTGTATGCACAATTAGCTTCTACAAGTGCTTCATCAGGGCCGTCTCACTTTTCTCTGAGCCTCTGAAGGATTACTGTGAGACTGCCCATCAGAATCCATCTATTTTCTTGAATCACATATTGTCCATTAGCTGTTATTTTTATCTTATTGTTGTTCTTAAAAGCCATTTTTTAAGCATTTTGTCTGTATTTTCTTGGACGGTTCACATAGACTGAAATATCTGTGTATGGTAAATTTAATCATTCAGCTACAGTGAGTCTGTCTGTAGACCAAAACTTATGACTGTGCAAATAAACATGCAGACACATTTGAGGACCCACCCAGTGTAGTGCAAACAGAACCATGCTTTACATCTGTTGCCTGTGTGGGTCTTGGACTGTGTCCAGTTCTTTAGAAGTTTTACGGTATAATGTTATTTGCAACTAATTATGCTTTCACTTGTGGAAAGTCCCATCATTTGTAAAATCTAAATAGATTTATTACTTTTAGCTTTCAAACTAAAGGCTGGTACTTTCACTTTTTCTAATGGGGGACACTCCCAATAGGATACAAGGTTGTGTTTTATGTTCTTGCCTCCCTGAGTGTGTAATTTCCCACTGCATGTTTGGTTTCCTTTAGGTCTACCTGCTGTGTCTTTGTGTTGCTCTACCTGTCTTTCTCCCTGCCTGTCGGACAGATGACAGCTCACAGAGGTTTTATTTCTTTTGGATGAGTCTTTGGGAGGAGCTCATCGTAAGTAGGTTGCACACCCAGCCCTGCACACCTGTGTATGTATATGCATTGCGATGCGGTTGGGTGGTGGTGAGAGCGGTATTGTGCCAAACCCTAAAATAACCCACAGTAATACCTGTATGCAGTAAAAACATACCATTAATCAGTCTGGTGTAGGTCGTTCATTAGGGTAAAAAAGGAAGTTACTAGAAGATGATGGATTATTTTACGTAATGGCGCTTTATCTGCCACAGTTTTTCCATGCATAATGTGGAAATCTTGATTTAAGTGTTCCCTAGTTCCGGCTGTCATCTGCATTTAGATGCCAAATAGATTTTATTTTCACATCATCACTTGATAAATGTACAAAGTTTCCCTTTTCCCTCAGTTTAGAAAGTGCTTCCTGAACATCACATAGTAAACTTTGTGTGTGAGCACTTTTCAAGAAATGGAGGGCATAGTTGTTTTGTTGTGTTTGACATGGTTAATGTCAGTGTGGTGAGAGATCTGAACCTGAACTTGTGTAATTGTTAACTACAGAGGGACAGGCCCACCTCTGCTTCAATTAAAAGGGGAGGTGCAAACAGGAAGAGGGCAAATACAGGAGAGGTGGTATTTTGTTTATTCGCCTCATTGGGTACAGACAAACTGGTTCTGCTGTTTTATACTGCCGGTGTTTTTATAGAGAGAGAAAGAGCTGCATGTCCAGTAAGGTTTAGCTGGGTTTAATTAATCCACTACAATCTTCAATACTGGGTTGGGTTCGAACTTGAATTTCTAAATAAGTTCTCAAAGTTATGTTGATCTCCTTGTCCTCGACTGTATATTTTCTGCATTTCTGCTCCTTCTTCATTGTTTGATCCCCTTTGTTCCACTGCAGTCCAGTTAAATCTTAATGCAGCTGTTTTTTTTTTTACAGAATAGAGATTTGTTTCTTTTATTTGCCATAACTCATAATGTTCTGTTTAAATAAAGAAATAATGTTCATTAAAAACAAGTAAGACAAAACATTTTGAATTGGCATGCAACAGCTGATGGAACCTGCTCTAAAATGGTCATTGTATTAATTCTATTAATCCAGAACTACAGTTTTATTAACAATCATAAGACAAGCCTAAACCTTAAAAACATATATGTAGTTTTATCTGACGCAGGTCTTTATTTTGAAAGATTAGAATGACATTTTTAGCATTAGGAGTTAACCAGACTGTATTTAAAGGAAATACACATGACTTGGCATTTGTGTAAATTAACATAATCGTTACACTGTTAATGAACTTAGTCACTAAAAGTTGTTTCCATGATGAAACATTCCTGGTCAGTAAATGTTACTGCAAGGCGTCGCCTGCCGTTCACTCCCAGTTTAAAGCTTCTGGTGGTTCAAAGTGCATCAGTTCACAAGGTGACATACCAGAGTTGTGAGTCATGAGCAAGGCGTGCTGGGTAGGGGAGGTTTCCTTGTGTACAGACATAGTTGCTTGCTGAGCAACAAATATCTGCAGTTATCGTGACAGTGCATGCCCATAGACCTCTGACCCTTTTATCTGATAACATGCCTCACTTATAGATTTTAAGATTTAAAGATATTTTTTTTCCTGAAAGCTAAAAAGAAAATTGTAAGAAAGAAAAAGAACATTAATTCTGAATAAGCAACCATTCAGCATGATATGCAATATTAAGAGAGCCTGTGTCAATGACAAAGGTGGTGATGCGTGATTCATAACTTCCTGTGGGTGGTAGAGTGTCTCACCTGATTACATAACATAATATTATTGGTTTAAACAAGGAGATCTTAAAAAAATATCTTAGAAGGAATCTGAAAAGAGGGAAAGTAACACTCTTATCAGTAAAATCTTACTTTCACTAATGATAGCGTTTCATTAGCTCCTGGAGCAGGACCTTTACAACGTTTGACTAATTAAGCTGACTAGGTTGAAGGTTTTATGATTTCAAATCTACACTGGACTGCAGGTTAGTTGAATTTGAGCTAACTCATTTATGAATAAAAGTTTTCTGGATTTTTTTTTTTACAGAATCATCCAAAGCTAAACCCTGGTCAGAGTAAAGCTTCAGCAGGCTTTTAGCCTATTTTAGCTCGTATAGGTTTGGTTTAATAGCAGATTTTTGTTTACAATTTATGGTTTAATGTCATGAAGTCAATTTCCTTCAGCGCCAGCTGTTTTCAGGAAACAAGCTTTTAAAAGCGGTCGAGTGCAGCAAGGGGTCAAGGGGGCCATCCATGAAGTGGCTGCTTGTATTTTTTGTAAACTTAATCACATGACTATAAACACAAAGGGAGCCTGACAACATGGAGAAGCAAAAGGATCAGAAAGACATAGAAAGTCACCTTCAGCAAAATCAGCACAGAGGGCTTCAAAACGACTACAAAGGGATGCAAAAAGCCACAAAAGCATGACCAACAACCTTAAAGAGGCAAAAAAAGAAATGCCACCTCATACACAGAGATGACAGAGGGAAAACGAGAGTGAATTTGGAGCTTGCATTGAAGTGTTCACAGATATTCACAGACGTTCACTTTATTGTGGAAAGTTGTGACTTAAAAATATTTATGAAGCTATATTTGTTTTCATAAAAATAATTCAACCTACTTTCACCACTTCCGTCACTTTCTGTAGTTCAAAAATATCTGGTGCGTAATCTTCACGTAACTACACACCGAATTTTAATTTTTCTGGAAAGGTCTGGACTTTTAATCTTGTTGCTTAAATCTTATTGTGTATGTGTGATTAAAGAGACTTGAAAAAGGAGGGGGAGGACTGCAGAGGTATTGGGAAGAAGGCCCCACCTTCCTCATACCTGCATACTTATAAAGGTGTGTCTATTTAACCTGCCACAGTCATCAGACCCCTCCTAGACACACCCTGGGGACTCCCCCTGGGTTTGAGGGGTCAGGGCAAGAATTGGTATTTGTGGCAAGGGTTGCTGTACTCTTTAGGATAACTAAATATTACCTTTAAAAATGAATCTGCATATGAACAACAAGGTCGATGCCTAACTCATGTTACTAAAGCTTGCATTGTCTTACCAATTGGACCAAAAGTGTATTACAATTTAAATACCGATTTAGCTGAAGTTTTGTAACAAAATTCTAAGTCTAGAGCTTTTTCCCCCCTCTGTATCTCCCTCAAACACACACACACACACACACACACACACAAGAGGCTGAGTGATGTAATCAATCAAGCCCACAATCCGTGACAAACCTTGGCTGGAGATTAACTGACCAGCTCACATTCTCTCTCCACCAGTCTTTCTAACACTCTCTCATCCTCTCTGTCTCAGAGGTTGTAGTTAGGGCCATCTCCATGTACACAGTAGTGCAGCCCACCCACTAACACATACACATGCAAACACAGAAACCCCCTGTGGTCTGAGCTCAGTCAGGAAATGAGTTTTGAGCCCGTCTGTCATCATGAGCACTTCTCTCTCTCCATGTCCTGCAGTGAGTACTTATGAAATGTTTCACAGCTGAAGGCTAAAGTGTGAGATAACTAAGAGAGTTCAGTTGTACAAGTTTGGTAGCAGCTCGTTTGAAGCTGTTTGTTGAAATGTAAGGCTTGATCAATGAAGAATTTACCTTACTGAATCTTTTGCAGTGATAAATATTTGATGATCTTTAAAAATAAGTAAAGTTGGACATACCTCAGAGTGAGACATTTCAGAAAATGTTTCTTTTCCTTTTTCTGTTTCTTTTTTTTTTTTTGCTACAAAAAACATCTTGCAAGTGACAGTTGTGTATGTTTGCTCACTTGGTCAGTTACCAAGACGTTCCCGCAAAGGAAGCAATTTGCGCTCTTCACGCTTTGATCGCTGCTTCTCGCAAGCAGACATTTTAGGCTTTGGTTGCTTACCCTCTAACCTTTTTAGTAGCTTGTCATATGTCAACCAGCGGTCCCTTTAATTCATATTAAAAGTCTTTGCGATTGCTTGTTTCCGAGTTGAGAAACATTTACTTGGACCTGTCCACTTTGTGTTGCCAGTGGATATTTCTCCTTGAGGTTGTAAATGACATTAATTTTCAATGGTCTTTTTTCGCCACGTTGCTTCCCCTGTTAGTACTGAAAGTATTATTTCGATTTATTCAGCACGGTGGCGCAGTGGTTAGCAAACTAAACAAGGTCCTTAGTTCAGTTCCACCATTGTCTATCTATATGTGTTAGCCCTGCAACAAGACTGGTGACCTGTCCAGAGTGTACCTTTCCTATCAACAAAGAATGACTGAAATTGGTTTTCAGCAATGAAATCGTAATTGTAGCTACACTTTGCGAATGTAACGCTAGCTGCAAATCGCTAACGTAGCTTAGCCTCACAATGCCTAAAAAGACTGATACGTTTACCTTGTTTTGAGCATTTATAAGATCTTCTTGCTGCTGTTGTCGGGTGAAATCGGAGACAGAGTTGCACAAAAAAATCAAACTGTGGTTAGTTTGTAGTGTTTGTGGACAATGTCAATTACTTTCTGAGCAGTAGTGAAATTTCAAGTTTGATAAAAGCTGGAAAAGGAGTTTGAAACTTTTGCCTTCAAAGTAAAAGTTGTGCCTTACTGCTGCAACCAATGTGTTTTACTTTGATTTCATTTCAGCTTTGTTTGTTTTGCACTTTTTGCAATTTCAAATTGCTTGGCCAATATTTAGTGAGTGTTTGTAGACAAGTTGGCCTCCTCTGTGCAAACTAGAGGCAACTGGAGCAACCCGTTAGTGACCATATTAATTGCAAGGTTGTTTTAGATGGATCTTTGTGATCATTTCCACCGAGGGAATGCCAAAACACTCAAGTAACCACTTCCCATCTGGTTCGGGAATACAAATTTTTCTCTAGTGATTTTTGGTTGCCAGCGGGTTATCCAGTGGTCTCAAGGCCTTTGGGGCTAGCCATCATATTTTTTAAATTTAGTTATGTATTAACACCATTTGTGTTTTTACACAAATATGTATTTAAACAGTTCTTTAAGGCCATAGACGGTGTGAGGTTATATTATTCTGACAGTTGCAGCATTTATATATGACTAATTTGTTTCGCCAATTAGGCTTTGTCGGGAAGCATAATTGGAAAAACAAATTAGCAGTATATAAACATAATTTCTAGGAGTAAGGGTTGGACAGTAATGAGGAGAGAATTATAGCATCCCACGTTCATCAGCCATTATATTTTACTTTCTAATTACTTTTTCTGAAAAGAATAGGACTTTTTTCAGGTCCACTGAATGTCACACACCATTTAAATACTGTAAACCAAGACTGTTTTTCCTGTTTCCGTCGTCTTTTAACAACTAAAAATGTCTCTCTGCTCTCCCAAGCTCCTGTCAGCGCATATAATCTTTCTCGGAGGGATTAAAATACAATGGACTTGTTTTGATTGCTTTTAATCAGACAACACAGACTCGGTGTCATGAACAACCAGCCCACTCATGTTACGAATGCATCCACTCATATGGCGAGGAAAGGAATTAATTGCCGGCTGTCCATCTGTAGTTTTTATATATGTATGAAGATTGATTTTCTCATTTAAGTTAAAAATGTACATATGAGTCACCGAGGTTCGCTGCTTCAGCTCAGTCTGACAATGGCTCTCTGTGGTGGGTTTTGAAAGCTGGTGGGTGGGTGAGAGTCTACTCAACAGGCAAAGTTGTGTTGTTACCAACACCTCCATTATATGTCTCTCCTTCAGAACAACATTGAATATTTCTGAGTTTATGTTACAGAGCACTTTGACATTTAAAGGCTGAAACCAACTTAGACAATTTTAAGAGGTTCTGCACTTTTGCTTTTACAAATAGCTTCTTTGTTTCACTTTTTAAATGTTTTTGTACCAGCTCAGCCTTTCCACTGGAGAATTTTCAAGTTTGTGTTGCTGATATACTGCCAATCATTTTGCTGTAGGTTTGGAAGGTAATCCATCAAAGTGAAGACAAAAAGAGAGTCGTGTAGCTGACATGCTGACACAGGGAGATGTGACCCCTCTTCCAGGACAGGACAGGAACTCTACAGAGCATGTCATCTGACAAATTGCTTTATCATGTGTACTTATTTGGAGGTCTGCTAGTCAGCCCAACAGCTCAGTTGAGGCAAGGGCTAACTGTTGGAATTTCATATGCTTGCTTTTAGCATATTTTCTATTTTATGCAGTATTTAGAACTGGAAATATAAGACTTTACATTTAAGCCAAATTTTATTACTTTCTAGATTTGAGGCTGTTGAAAAGACCAAATAAAATTTTAGCTATATAATGAAAAGTTGTAACCTTAAATTACTTGTCAATTTTAGCCTCACTTTAAAGCAAACCATTGGATTGTGTCTTTTTTGCTCTAAATAGGAACATATTTAACTAAATGAGCATCATGTCACATTAAAGAACACTTGGAACGAGCATTTGAAGCTATAATCTCATCAAGAAGGCATTTACTATGATCATTAATAAAATGAGAAATGGGCCCTTTTCTCATAGACTTTCTATTTGCAACCAGAGGATTCATCCCCTGGTGGCCATTAGAAAGAATGCACTTCTGAATTGTCTGGTGTTCATCTTTCCTATGGAGTTGATAATTTTATCTTCATCTTTTGTTTTCAGTTATGTTGAGTCAAATTATCTAAAGCATCACAATGGGGCATTTATTTTTTAGTGCTTTTATCTTTTTATTCTGTCTGATTTTATTTGATCATCTGCTTACGTGCTCTGTGTTACAGATGGAAAACAGGATATCCGCTCTTTGCTTCAAAAGTGCATAACTTTGAAGTAAAAATTGAATTTAGAGGTTCAGCGTTCACTGCGGAGGGCAGGATTTGATCAATTTCAGCCTTGCTCTCTCCCATTGCTCCTCTTCATTCCAAACAAATGAAAATGAGTTCCTGTGGTTAAAAAAATCACAGGAGCATGCCTTGCTAATTGGGTGTTGTTCTAATTTCAGTTCACAATGTCATTTTGTCTTCCAGGCAGAACAGTTTGTCCTTCAGTTAATCTCAATTTCTACTCTAAATGCCCACTTTAGTGGCAGAATGTCTTTCTCTATAATAGCAGCTATTAGCATTCAGACTCAAAGTGGTATTTGGTTGCTGCAAAAGCCGTAGTTTGTTAAGGATACAGCAGATTTACTGTGTGACATTTGCTAAGATGAAAGATGAATAAATGCTCTGCCTCTCTCTCCAGTCTCCAAACTTCCAGCGGAACAAAGAGGAGTTTCCTGCTTCGTTGGAGAAACTCCGGCAGCTAATAGAAGAAGTTCACATCCTAGAACCATCCTTTGCTGATAACTATCAGGTAAATGGCAAAAACAAGAGAAACCTGCCTCCTATTAATTTTTTGACAAGTAAAACTTGTATAGAAGAATATAAATATAAAAATGAAAAGGTTGCTGTTATAAAATATAAGCAATAAAACAATAATATAAGAGTTATACAAGGGTAAGACAACGTTAACGTTATAATATAACAAAAATTACAATGCAAGTATAAGATATGATGAAATGCACAATTCATCTTTCATGAGTTAAGTCATTATAAATGACTTTGTCTGAGGTCAGTAGAACAGCAACAGTAGAATCTGAAATGTAAAACCACCACCAAAACCCCCTTAGTTAGATCGTTATCACCTGTATTATTGAGGCATCAAGTATTTTATTCTTGATGTTGGCTGGAGTTGGCAATTTGGATTTTAACGTAATGTCTGTTAAACATGAGTCTTTGCTAGAGGGTATGGGGCTAATTGCACAACACTGCCTTAACTGCATTCCTCCCAACAGTCTGTATGGGGGTTTGTTTTTCTCATTTCCACTCTCTTTATGCCATTGGCTTGATTCTTCCCTTCATTTCTCTGTGGGAATCTGGGCCGGCTTCTCTCTGTCTGTCTCTCCTCCTCCCTTCCTTTCCCTCTTTGTGGATGTCTCCTGAGGCCATGTTCAGACAGGCAGCTCAAATCCGATTTATTCCCCTACTCTGAGGCCTTAATTGCAGAAAGTAAAATAATAAAAAAAGGAACAATCGAGATAAGCCCGCGTTTGAAAAGCTAGTCAGTTGGTTTTAATGTCACACTCTGAAGTTTTTTATGATCATAGTTTCATAAATACAGATGTGCTACCAGCCAGTCCTACCGGGAATTTCGAAGATCTTAACTTTTTATCACCTCCACCCTGTGATCTTACATAAAACTGATTGATGGAGCTTATTACCCAATGACATGGCATGGTAGAGAGCCCTATTAGAGATTACCACATATATGATATTCATAGTCAGAAAGTAACACAAGTTAGTTTAATTTTCTGTTCAGCTGAAGAACTCTGATTCAGGAATTTAGTCACTTTCACTGTGGACAGTGAGGACTAAAGATCATATCTGGAAAAAACAAATCAGATTTGGCTGCTGAGTGAACATAGTGCCAGTTTGTCTCTCAGACTGAGTCACATGGACACATAGACACACAGACGAAGGGGAGGATGAGGGTGATCGTCGTGTTCTGCCAGGATGACTCAGTCGGTCTGTTGTCTTTCAGCCTACAGCCGCTCACTGAAGGACTCTGTCACCTTGACAAGTTCAGACTCACAACCAGAACTTTATCTTCCAACTTGTTATGTACTCAAAGGGTCTCAGTCCATTTCTTTTCACCTCCTCTCGTCTGTCTGTATTTCTCATGCCTGGTGATTCATCCTTCTTCTGTTTGACAAACTGAGACATCTGAAAGCTGTTGTGTAGTACTCTGCAGACTAAATATATATAGGATGACTTATAAGGTGACTTATCTGTGCTTTGTCTTTTTTAATTGTCAACAATTTCTCTGAGATTCAGTTGTTAAGAATTTTTCTTACCTCACCTTACTAAATAAAACAATTCATACGCTGGGTGTGTAGATCCGAGACAAAAACTGAATAAAAATACTCACAAATGGACAAGGATATGTCAATATATAAGTGGCCAGCGCCAACTTCCCTACCTTGACTGCCTTTTCTGTCTGTATGATCTCTCCATTGTGTGCTGCTAGCATCAACTGGTGGAAAGATTCTGTCCTTTACAGTAGTAGACTTCTGCCTAATTAAATGGTAAACAGGTTTTCACTGTAATCTAACAAAACTAAGAGTCTGTTGTCTGCTGTAGTAGCTCTGGACATCGCCACTGTGGTGCTTTGAGTGAAATGCTAATTGTAAAGTAACAGCAGGTTATACTGCTTGGTTCCCAGAGTTGAATTAAGCCTAGTCTTAGACTAAAAGAAAATGTTAATCTAGGAGTAGGCTTAATCAGTGGCTGGGAAAAAGAGCTGTAGTTTAGCAGCCTTGTTAGAATGTTAGCATTATGGTAAAATTATAGCTAAAGGGTAACAGGGTTATTAGCTTTTTAAAGCTATTTGGCCACAAACCAAAGTAAAAGTACTTTTGGCTGCTCCCTTATTTCCCAAGGGGTGGCCATAATGGTTGGATTTGCATGTTTAATTTGGCAGGGATTTTTTTGCTAGATGCTCTTCCTCACACAACCATCCAAGTTTGGGACTAGCACTTATTTATGCTGCCCGAGGCTGGCTTTGAGTCAGTGAATTATATCAGCATTCTTTCATTTCATTGTATAGTTTGATTTGAATATCACAATGAAATATATTGTTCAGTAATGGTTGAGACATTTTGTTCAATATTACAACTTCCTGATTGTCCCAGAGGAAAGGTTATGTATCACTACATAATCATTATCAGTCTGATTAGCCTGTTATCAGATAGATGTCTAATATTGCTGCTAGAATGTGTGATAAACCTTTGGCTAATTGTTTCTGGTGCTGATACAGGCCTTGGGGACCATTTCATGTTCAGCACTTTGGTCAGTGTTCACTGCTTTTAAAGTGTTATTTTTTGGGGGGGGTTTTTTTGTAAATAGAGTTATTTTGGCTTAGCTTTTACCATTTTTTTTTTCAATCCACAAATATTTGTTCTTAAAAAACAGCGGGAGAATTCCTTCCTTTCAAAAGAGCCCAACCACTTAAGAGCAACAAAGTCCTATCTTTATATAAAAATAAAATTGATTAAAATTGCTCCAGTTGCCATCAAATGACGACAAGCTATTTCTGATCACTGGTGGGTTTCACAACACAACATGTTTTCCTCCGTTCGAATTAAACTTGTGTTGACTAGTATCTTTGCATAAATGTTGTATGAAATTGTTGCATATTATCTTTTGTTCCCCTAGTTTACATCATACAAATGGATTCTGAGGAAATTTTGTAAATATTATTCCTAGACTGAGCAGAAAACTGGAGGTTCTCCTGTCTTT
>VUQG01010940.1:1659-12690 GCA_015106755.1 Etia nguti | reverse complement strand
CTGAGTAAATCGGTTTGGCTGAGATTAAAGTTATAGTTTTCACACAGCTGAATAAACGTCACACAGAAAACTGATTAAACAGAAGTGTGAGATGGTCGAGAATTTACTCCAGTGTCCTGTTATATTTGAGATAGCAAGGAGCAGACGGCTGAGTTTATTAAACTCCACCGAGACAATCTGCAAATTTCATTAAAAGTTTAATAAACTATCATCTTGTCTTTATTTTTAGTTAGCACATACCTGAAACACTTCAAGCTGTAAGCTAATGATAGTTATATCATTAGCTTCATTAGTAAGTTATATCCTTTGTGCAGCAACGTCTGTCTGGAAATGTGCTATATAAATAAATTTGACCTTGACCTTGACCTTATATAAGAGTAGATGCATGCTGGTGCAATAACCTGTACGTTTTACGTCCAATGGATACATGATCTGATTAGTCGACTATCAAAATAATCATTTGTGGCAGCCCTAGTGGTGGATGGGACCAGTCCCTTTTGGGGATCAGGGCTGTCCGGCCTTCAGTTAGCCATCCTGGGTGTGTCTCCTCCACTAGCAGCTAGTTCATTTGTACTACTAGATGGTGTGCATCATGGAGTGCAGTTAGCTTCTTTAGCGAGTAAGCGTGAATCATGTCAGGCTCTGGTGCTGTCCAGCTCTGCATCTTTGTTGTAGTGATGATTACTGGATTCTGTTCAGGCAGGTTGCTGTGGTCTACTCTTAGATCCACTAGCCACTTAGCATTGCTGTTATGTATTCTTCCAGTATTGCTGAGTCTCCAGCCTTGGGGGCTGTTCTCATGTTGTTCCCCTGATACTGAGTATCTACCTTGTATGGCTCAAAGCTGGCTTACTCTCCTGGCTTCTGTCTCTCTGGTATTCCTCTTCAGATCAGTTAGCCAGGGCTGTGAGTCTTTGTAAGGCCTCAGTTACAACAGTTTGTTGTACTGCTTAGACACCGATTGCTTCATTAAACCTTTCTGCAGTTCTGGTAGGTGGCTAATGTCCCTCTGTGCTGCTTTGATCTTTGCCTCTAGTCTCTTGTATCGAGAGGCTAACTGATTGAAATACTCTCTGTATGTTTCAGCCACTTTAATAAAGTGAGTTTGTTTTTGTTCTTCCATGTTCACGACAGACCTGGAATGGATATCCAAAGTGAGAGTGAACACACAGGCTGTGTTGAAGAGGGCTCAGTATATCCAAAGACAGAAGATCCCCAAGAAACAGTGGCAGGTGAGCTGTGCTATAACCTGTGTACTTGGATGTTGCGGTGCATGATGACAACAAGCCCACGATGCTTTAACTTGTAACACCAAAATGCATTTATGTGTACGTACATGTGTGCATACCTATGTTATGCTCTAAACCTTGGAAGTGTGGTCATAAACAGTATTAACTATAAGTCAGCATTTGTCAGGGTTACATTTTTTAACATGTCTCATGGTGTATGCTTCTCTGCGGGCTGTTTCTTTGTTTGTTCTGGCAGGCTGCTTGGCTGCTGAAGGCTGTAACATTGATTGACCTGACCACTCTGGCTGGAGACGATACGTTCTCCAATGTCCACAGGCTCTGTTTGAAAGCTATCCAGCCAGTTCGATACGACCTGCTCAAGAAGATTGATATGCACAACAAAGGTCCGCCCTCACTTCTTTCAGAAAAACTACTAATAAAATTAAAAACAAATGTTAGTGTCATAAAATAATAATTATTAAATAATGAGCTACCGTATCCTGTCACGATAGCTTCATTGCTACTTGGTGTTAATTCTCAAAGTCTCTATAAGTAAAATAAATCTATCTGCTCATCTGGTGTTTTGAATATTGTCGTGTCGAGCATCATAGTATAAAAGGAATCAGTCGGAACAAATTTGTATTCATTTGCAGTTTTCCCAAATCATGCCGGCAAAATCCCGTCGACATCATGTGAAAAAGAAAGTATAGCCTGTTTCCATTTTAAGATTTCACCTATCACCTATTTCACATTGGACAAATTTAATCCTGGATGAACGAAAAGCCGTGAAATTGATTTATTTAACACAAACAAAACGGAGAAGTCGTGTGTGGAAAAACTAAGCACAGCCTTATTTTAAAAGCAGAAGATTTTCCCATTTGCTGAAAAACAAAATAACCAAGTTGTTGCCATGTCCCAGTCAAAGTCCAGATTAGGGATGTGACTGGTAACTGGTCACTGGTAATTAATTTTAAAAGACAAAAGAACCTCTGAAAACATCTAAAAGTGGGCTCACCTTAAGTGGATGAAATAAGAAAATATTACATGTGCATTTTAGAAGCTTAATCACATTCATGTTAATCCGATAATGTTTTAGATGTTGCTGAAATGTGCGTTGCTTTGCACACACAGATTTCGATTGGTTTGGCTGATCTTAGCAGTGCTTACAGTGACAGCATTGGTCTTTATGCTAGTGTCCACGTCTCTGTGCAGAACATGGTTACACATCACTTTGGTTACTTGGTTATGTTCCAGTTTATTCTGACAAAGACACACACAGCTGCTTTTTCCCCTTTAAAGCCAGTGTGCTACAGAGCATTGGTGGTTAGGACGGCTGTCGCTCATTTATAACGTGCATTCACACAGAAAGTCAAACACAGGGAGCTACAGCTGCCACCGTACCAGCTTTGAACCATTAACAGCACCTTACATTACAACTGCACATTAATAAGATCAGGGCAACATATAATTAAAATGAATTTGAATAGAAAATGAATAGAATTTCATATGACCAGCAAAATGCCCATTTTTATGTGAGCATGCCCAGAATCTAAAGCATAAAGCTTAACTGAGTGGTGGTCACCACCATGATACCTGTGATACCTGTGATCTCTGATTTGGTCCACTCGACTAACACACAGAAGGCCTGGAATTTAACTTCTATACGTAAAATCTTAGAATCCAAAGTGGGCGTACTTGCTTCTTCACGAAAGCGTCTTTACTGTGCGGTTCACAGATGTGTTTAAAAGAAAACACATCTGTGTGTGCTTTATTATTATGTAAATTTGTGTCTGCTTTTCAAAGCCCCATCCCCCTTTTACACTAAAATAAACTGAATTGAATTTAGATTTTAATCGATGCCTTCTAGGAGTTGGCAGTACGCCGAACTTCTTTGGATAAGATGATAAAAGAATGAAGATAAAAATCCCAGTTTTAGCTTCTGCAGCTGTTCAGCATGCCAGACTGTTCTGACATTAGTCAACCTGCAGAGGGAGACATGGACCAGTTTATCACCACGTTTCCTCTTCATTGCTCTCATCCCTGATGTCAGGCGTGACAACAGCAGCAGTATGTGTGTATCCATCTCGTGTGACTGATGCTGTCAGATCACTTAAAGCAGCCAACTCCAGCCTTCCTGTTGCCTCAGGTAAGTCACTTAAAAGGGAGTCGTAGCTATGGCAACCCTGTGTGTAATACTGTGTAATTTAGAAAATAAAAGGCTTGTGCTGTTTGGGCTCCACCGTGTTATCTGTCTGCTTCTCCCAGTGGCCACTGGCTTCCCAGCTGGCCAGACACCACTGGAGAGCCGCTTGCAGGAAGTCCGCATAGCAGTGAGTCACGGCGCGACGGAGATCGACATCGTCATCAACAGGATGCTGGCCATTACAGGACAGTGGGAAGGTATGCTGGAACCTCATTGTCACAGGAATGACGTGAAGTCGTTTTAGCACGTTCCTGCGATTGCATGTCATCGAAAGCATAGTTGTGTGTCTAATACAGATATCTGAGCCTTTTGTAAGATTTTTAATACATGATGAAATGCCAGTTACAAAGAAAAAAACCACTGGCTAATCCAGTAATCACTTCTCTGGGTCTGCGTCATGCGGGCAGCACAGAAGGTGAGACCTACCTGCCTCATGTCGCCTCCTTCAGTGTTCCCCCACACGACTGACGTGCACTGAATATGTTGAGTGTTTTCAGTTTTGTGTCTCCATCTGCAGCCATGTACCATGAGATCCGTCAGTTTCGGGAGGCTTGTGGCAACGCCCACATGAAGACCATCCTGGCTGTCGGAGAGCTCGGCTCGTTCACCAGTGTCTACAAAGCCAGCATGGTCGCCATGATGGCTGGTCAGTCTCACAGCTAAATAGTGTGTGTGTGTGTGTGTGTGTGTGTGTCTGTTTCTTCATTTAATAGTTTAATATAGATTACATTTTCTGTATGAGTAAAGCTGGGGTGTTCGTAAAATAAAAACACCATGATTCCAGCTTTATATTTGTAAGTTTTCACTGTTTGCTTTTATTAATTTCAGTTATAAGACGAGAAGTTTGGTCTGTTGATGTAATAAGAAAGCACTGTGTTAATGAAACACTACATGTATAAAGGCTAATTTACACCATGGAGGCCTTTCACAGATGTAACTCTGTCTGTGAAGCTGGATTTAAGTTTTTAGAACGTGTTTAGCGCCATCTTGTGCCAGTACAGAGCGTGAGGTCACTGGGTTGTATGTTTGTTAACTACTGACAGAAGCAGTAACCCACTGGACAATAAAAGCAGTGTGAGGGGGGTCATTTTGTACTGCCTCTGGCTGCAACAACATACCGTCGCTTGAGTTGTTCGTCGTTCTTTGTCTCGCTGCACTAAAATGGGAAAGTCTACCTGTAGCTGTGATGTTCAGGTTTGTATAAATGAGAAGAGTGAGGGGGAGAGTCTAACAGAGATACTGGCCAGAGACTTTGATGATGTTGAGATTCCCAATCGTGCTTTGGTAAGAAATGTTGTGTTTGTAGTATGATGCACATGTAGCAGCTGCTTATGATGTAAACTGTTTGGGGGGAAAAAAGACTGTTTTACTCCATAAAATGATTGCATCTTGCAGACATCTGTTCTCTGCTCTGCCAGCTGATTGCACAGCTCTGTACAGCCTGCCTAACCAGGAAAAAATCAAACACTGTTGGACTCCAGCCTGTTGGTGTGGTGACCCACCAGTGTACCTGTCTCAAACAGTGTTGTCATTTATAAAGTGTTCTACAAACCTGAACGTTAAAGCTCGAGTTAGACTTCTGCGTCATATCTATAACCCAACTTTTTTTTTTTTTTTTGTATCCCCACACCAAAACCTTCCCCACCATTGAGCCATGATGGTATGCATCACTCTAATGTGTAGCAGGTGGATTTTCCCATTTCAGTCCAGCTAGCCAAACAATGAACAACCACATACTGCTTTAGAGAGAGTGAAAGAGGGCAGTATATGGTTGATTTCTTAGCGTAACTGTTGCAACCAGGGGCAGAACAAGAGTGACCCTCCTCACACTGCTTTCTATTTGTAGTCTTTTTGTTTTCTGTCACTGGTTAGCTAACATGAAATATTAGCAGCAACCAACCCACCCAGTGATGTCATGTTCTGCACAAGATGGGACTAAACTTTAAACACTTATTTTTTAAATCCAGCGTCACATAGTTACATTTATGACAGTTTTTGAGAACAGGGCTCCATGGTGTAAATGAGCCTTTATACACGTAGGGTTTCATGTCCACGTAACGTTGGGTACTCATGGTTTTGATCAAAGGTGTGAAATCATAATGCAGAGATTTTTAGGCAGACAGAGTCACAAATGCCCTTTGGGTTTGCACCAGGAAAGGCCTCCAGTGTAAAACTACCCAATCACTTTCCGGCCTCTTCGCTCTGATAGCTGTTAAAGTAACTTAGACTGCCTTAAAGAATAAGTTAATACACAGGAGTCATTTCAGACCCATGTTTCACATTGGTTATCTGTTCTGTCGTGTCTAAGCAAGCAAGTGGGCTACACAGAAACAGTAGCATGTTGATGTGCTCCTAACACTGCTTAAATAACAGGTGATCTGCACTCACGACACTGCCTGAATACCTCCAGTATATGTAAAAACATTTACACCATATAACAAAAATCCTGGTGTGATTCTTGCTGTCTCTCTCCCACTCACACTCTCCCACACACACACACACACACACACACACACACACGAGTGTGCTTAACTAGCCATCACATAGTAAGCCGATTACAGACCTAAATTGTCAGGGGCTCTGATAGAGATCGTCATTAAAATACATTGCTTTTGTCACCACACTTGCTCCTTAATCTCCTCTTGTTCCTATGAATTGCATATGAGATTCCTGAAATTGAATGATAATTTTACCTATTAATCTCTGATATAGCCTTTTTTACCCTGCCGTTCCCCGCCAGTATCTCCCTGCCCACGCAAATGAATAGAGCTTCATTACCGCCACCCACATTTAATAACCGTTATCCATTATCTGGTAATTAAGACTCCGTATAACGATTCCTAAGGATTACGCCAGTTTGAGAAAGAGGGGAGAGAAGCTGAAAAAAAGAGCCAACTGAAAAAATACATATAACATGTCTTTAATGAACTGGAAAATTTTCATCTTGTTCTGTTCGGTAATGAACAGTCATTATAACTCAGGGAGGCAGAAGGGCGGATTTTCTTTTTTTCTGCCCCTGCAGTCTGCAGTTTGTGGGTAATCTGTTAAACTGCGTCATTTCATCTTCTATTTTTATCAGTCAAGCTGATAAAATATAATTGGCTACGAAGGAAGGCGAGGAAAAAACTAATGGTTTTTATTGATGAGCATTAAGCTGTCGTTCGTTGCCGTTGCAGCAGCGTACGTTCTTCTCTGGCCGTTCTGTCAGTGCAGTGTACCGTCCATGTCGACCTGCATGGGAACACCGTCCTCAAGCTGTTTGTCATCCTGCCGTACAAATTTGAAGTCAAAGCCTGACAGCTGAGCGATGCAACATAACCTCAGTACGTGCTTTTGTTGAAGACGTCTCATCTGTTTAAACACGGCAGGTTCGGACTTCATCAAGACGTCTACAGGGAAGGAGGCTGTCAATGCTACTTACCCTGTTGCCATAGTGATGGTGAGAGCCATCCGTGACTACTTCATGAGTACGGGCCACAAGGTACAGTGGGCGTGAATACTCACTGTGGACTGTAGATCAACTGACTGGGGGTTGTCTTCTGTAGAAGAATGATTACATTTATTAATGTGCATAAAACCAGCTTCATGTTCTCAAATGTGTTCACTGGAGAGTGAATGAATGTGACCGTTGGACAAAAAGTACTTGGACATGGAAGTACTGGTATGAATGTGGAGTGAGGTAGCATATCTAAAGCAGCTCGAGTACTCGAGTAGAGTAGACAAGAACCATTTTATCAAACAGTAGGAACTTAATTCTGCTCAGTTTCATTAAGATGCCACAAAAATCTGAACAACGCTTAATGTAAACATTTACAGGGCAGTGTGTGTGTGCTGCATGACAGGTTACTTAATGGTGACTTCACATGTATTATGTCTACATAAAAGACGCCAAGCATGGATGGAACGGTAACCAATCGTAGACCAGTACAGTCTAGACTCGTCACAGTGTACTCTCTGTATTTAGTGAATACTGTCAAAATTGGATGTTTTTTATTTATTACTGTATAATCTGGTCAAAGCAAAGTTTCTCAGAAAATTCATTTAACCAGATTAAAACACTCTTTATTAGTTACACCTTGTTAGTTATGCTTGGACCTGCTTTTGCCTTGAGGACTTTATTCTCTAACACTACGCAGTTGCTGCAGATTTGTCGGCTCCACGTTCATAATGTGAATCTCGACTTTGATCACATTCCAGAGTTATTCCGTTGGAGGCCATCTAAGTTCAGTGTGATAATCAAGAAACCGATTTGAGCTTTGTGACATTATCACACCAGAAGGAGCCATTAGAAGATTTCATGTTGTTTAAGCCAAATTCTGACGCTACCGCGTGTTGTCTGAGACGCATCAGATCAGCAGTGTTTGTAATGATCTTTATTCTGTTTGTTCCTTTGCTGAGTCCAGTTGAATTGTTGCCTCGGTTTCCTGTTATTCCCTGAGAGGAGTGACACTCGGTGTGGTCTTCTGCTGCTGTAGCTTTAAGATTTGATGTGCATGCACAGATGCTCTTCTGTGTAGCTTGGTTGTAATGAGTGCTTATTTAGCTCCTTTTCCATTAGTACCTACTTTGGTCTAGTAGCGAAGGATCGCCACGACTGGACTCGGATCGACTGGTTTTCCATTACAACCCAGTGCTACCTAATGTGTGTGCTTGTCGTCATAGCAACGCTTCTGAGCGTCCTGTGACGTAATTAGTACACAACATGAAAGCTACAACAAAGGTGGACGTTGAGGCAACAACATACCTGCTCCTCAGTCTGTGGGTTTTTGGCACACTCGGGGAACACGGTGTTGTTTTTGTAGCCATTTCCTTCATTGCCGGGTTTCAAAAATGGCGGTTATTATTTTCGTGAACGAGACGCTCTCACAACTCGTCAAGTGACACTACTGACCAGCCAATCGGTAGTACTGAAAAAGTACCAGGTACTTTGGCCTAATGGAAAACCCTGAAAACCGTGGCAATCCGTGGTGAGTTACCTGAGTAGGTACTAATGGCAAAGGGGCTATTCTGTGTGAAAGTTGGCAGTGTATTGTCCAAGGTAACAGGTGGGAGGCAAGCAAATTAAAAATGGTGGATAACATGGTTGAAGTCACCAAAGATGGCAATGAAGGCACTCGGGTGCTGAGTCTGTAACCGGGCTCTGTCACATGCAGCTCTGGGTGAGCAGAGGGAGGAACGTAAACAGCCACCGAGATCACATGGGTAAATTTCCTGGCAAATAATACGGCCTGAGTCCAACTGCTGGTTGACGCATGCACACATAACACTTTTTAGGCATGTGTCTTTACAAGTACCATCTTTTTAGATGTGTAATCATGCTCCAAGTGTGTTCTGTGTTTTATTGACACAGGTTTGCATGGCTTCTTTTAGGTGGGCTTTAAGCCAGCAGGGGGGATCCGAACAGCTGAAGAGTCTTTGGTTTGGCTAACTCTTATCAAAGAAGAGCTGGGGGATGATTGGCTCTGTCCTGGCCTTTTTCGCCTGGGAGCCAGCAGCCTGTTGGCTGACATTGAGAGGCAGGTGGGTACTCGGTAAACACGCAGTAGTTGTGACATATATTCTTTTACATTGGTTTTTACAGTTGTTTTTGCTTGGACAGATTTATCATCAAGTGACTGGACAGTATGCAGCATATCATGATCTTCCCATGGCTTGAATTCACCTGCTTCATGTTTAATGAGAAGCTCAGAAGATCCACACAAGCCTCAATCATAAATCTGGTGCTTATTTGACGCCTCGTTAAAGGTGTTTTCAGTGTTCTGATGAATAACCAAGCTGGTAATTTAAAGCTAGAAGCTAAGAATATAATGAAGATTAAAGTTTTTTGCTTGTTATAATTTAACAATTACACTTCACAAAATAAACACAGAGTAAAAAACAATTTGTTTCCTGTTTATTCTTGTAAATAGTGGAATAAGTTGGTAAACTACTGTGCAGCATAGTACAAAGTTGAGCTTTGTTTGAAGTTATGACGTTGGCTGTTGGTGTGTATCAGCTGTGACATCACAGCCTCATTAACAATTTATAATGTAGCTTGAGTTTTCTGAGTGATGGTCTGAGTGTAAAATGCAGCACATTAGTGTTAGTGAAGAAATGCCGGAAGCAAAGCAATCTAAGTTTGTGTTTTTTAAAAGTTTTCTCCTGAAAGGATGAAGGAATGTTAAGGCCACTTTAAGAAAAGAAAAAGATTACTGATCATTTTGGGAATAAAGTAAAAATTTCAAGATTAAATAAAGTTGAATTTTTGAACTCTAAACTCTGGTAAAGATGAGATGTGCTGTGCAAAAACACACAAAGCCAACATGAAGCCCTCTTCCTGTCAGGTGACCATGCACCACCATGCTGTGTACAAGAGATGCACCATAAGTTGAAACCAAAGTGTGGCTTTTGCAGCAGTTTTGACGTCACTCATGGCAGGCACCACCAGCCCTGTCGGCAGTGATGGCAAATATAAATGAGCCATTAGAGCAACAGAGCTTGGAACCGTGTGGCTTATGCTGCCAACCAGAAGTGATCCTGACCTGTCCAGTGATCTGTGCTAATGTGTTATTCAGGCTTCCTTTGCTTTACTGAGGATTAGTCACGGGGTTAGTGAGTTTAAAAGATTTGACTGAACAGCATACAAATACATTTGAGGTTCATTTCAAGGCAGAAAACTTTTTCTTTCTTTTATACTTTAAGACATTACAGACACTGACCTTGAAAGTAACACTGGCTGAATGAGTCAGTTACTTGAGGAGTGATGGGCACACGAGCTGTGGGGGAAAATATGGGGTTTGATGAGAAACATGAGGAGAGGGGAACGTAGTGGAAGAGCTGGGAATGAGCCCATGCAGAGTTAGGAATTCTTTTTCATTCGCCTGCTCCTTTTAGGGGTTGCCACAGCTAATCTCTCTACATCCTCTTCTATCACACAAACCCTGCATATGTTCCTTCACTACATCGATGAATGTTCTTGTTTTCCTTCTGCCTGTCAGCTCCATTTTCAACATCACCTGCCCAATATAGCCACTATCCCTACATAACTACAAAATAAATGGGCTAATCTAAAGACAAGGTTGGTGAATAAATAAAATAATCAATAAAAGAAAAAAAAAGGTTAGAACTGGCCTTGACTTTGTAGTTTATTTTTTCTAGTTTAAAAAGTGACATCATGTTTTTGAGCCACAGGGAAGTTTTGGGGGGTTGGGTGACTTCCAGAGGAGTAGGGATGTAAAAGCAAGAACCTTTGTTTTGCAGGGAAGTGAGAAAGTTCCCAAAACAGCAATGAAAGGTTCATATTTATCTGGGTACCTGGGTATCTTGGACATTATAGCAAAATAATCCGTCCAACATGTTTGCAGTTTAAAGCAGGAATAAAACCTATTGCTCAGACTGCAGGGGGGAACGTGGCATCTATCACATTGATTAATGATGCTGGGATAATCTTTTGACAGTTGGGACTTTGAAAAAATGCTGTTTAGTATCTTAAACTGTAAAAGATGCAACCTAGTGTAGGGTGTACATGGACGTATACTGAGGAAGAAACAGGTGGGAGGCAAGCAAATTAAAAATGGTGGATAAATCAGAGAAATGATCAAATCCACCTTCCTTATAAAG
>VUQG01010938.1:3281-17751 GCA_015106755.1 Etia nguti | reverse complement strand
GTTTTCAGATCTTGCCACAGATTCTCGATTGGATTTAGAATGGCCCAGTCAAAGTCCAGATCTAAATCCAATCGAGAATCTGTGGCAAGATCTGAAAACTGCTGTTCACAAACACTCTCCATCTAATCTGACTGAGCTGGAGCTGTTTTGCAAAGAAGAATGGGCAAGGATTTCAGTCTCTAGATGTGCAAAGCTGGTAGAAACGTACCCTAAAAGACTGGCAGCTGTAATTGCAGCAAAAGGTGGTTCTACAAAGTATTGACTCAGGGGGCTGAATAATTACGCACACCCCACTTTTCAGTTATTTATTTGTAAAAAATGTTTGGAATCATGAATGATTTTCGTTCCACTTCTCACGCGTACACCACTTTGTATTGGTCTTTTACGTGGAATTCCAATAAAATTGATTCATGTTTGTGGCTGTAATGTGACAAAATGTGGAAAAGTTCAAGGGGGCCGAATACTTTTGCAAGCCACTGTATCTCCTTACATCGATAAAGCAGATAAAGAATGTGTTGTTCCGTTATTTTTTTGGTTTGATGTTCCTGCCCTGGACCACAACAATCTGTTTTTAGCCATTGTATTGTTTGGTTGTCACCTGTATTCACATGACCATTTTTACCTGTCTGATAAAACTTGTTATCAAATGTTTGAACCTGGAATCATATGTCGTGTACATGAACCCTGAATGACTGAGACAGTTGTGAAGACCCCTCCCACAGTGACTCAAGGATTCCCCTTGAGCTTAGTCTTAATTGGGAAGAGATCATTAGCTTGAGCATCACCCTCTAATCTTTTTTTAAGCATTTCATAATAAGACAGAGACCAGCTTGTGTCCACTGAGAGCCACTCTGAAGCTCACAAGATTAAAGTCCTCTAAATGACCGCCTTTTGTCTAAGCACGAATGTCTTGCCTTTTAATCAGACATCAGTCCTCATCGCTCCCCTGTTTCCTTGACACCAGTCACACTAGCGGTGCAGAACCTCTCCAAATCTGCTGGCCAATTAGAAGGGACAAGAAAAAGATGAAAGCCCTATTAACGCCCTGTCCTCAGCCATACGTCGCACCAATTAACAATGTGAGCGTGGACAAAAAAACAGGGAGGGGGATGCTCTTCCTCTCCTGGTCAAGTCGAAGGAGTGAACACAGGGAACAGTCAGCGTTGTGTGAAGGCAGCGACAGGACAGACACGGGACAGTTAATTGATCTTCATTACTTTAATTATGGTGGAAAAGTGGAGCGTGGAATGAAAAACGGGTCACACTGCTGTACAGTTCTGCCCGGACGTTCCCCTGTTAAGCTTTCTGACGACCTTGAAACTACAGTCCTGGCAAGTGGTGACACTGCTTCAGTGACAGAGTGTGTGTTTGGCCTGTTTTCACCACACTTTTAAATCCTCAGCAGGCTGATGAGTTTCCGCTGCCTTGTGGATGCATTTTGTCACCTTTCTCACATACTAGAATCTGAGCCTCTGTTTTGTGTGTAATGTACTATCTTAGCCAATCAAACTCCAAAAAGAAAAACCAACATGCAAGGTTTTTCCAAGAATTACTGTGTCTGTATGTGAGTGTGTGTGTGTGTGATTTCCCCCTGTCCACCCCAGTGCACGGATGGCTGCACTGTCAGCAAGCCTGGCTCTGCCCTTGCATTTAAATAAACACCATCTGAGTTGGCTGGATGCGTATATTATCTGTCAGGAAGCTGCCACCCAGTGATCTCGGGGACTTTGACCTCTGTCCCAGGGGAGCAGCTGACGGGACATTGCGGTGACAGGGTGTCTTCCCTGTCGATCTGCCCGCTGATACGCCTTACACCCTTGTCCCGCTTGACTCGCGACTCAAACGGCTTGCCTGTCTCCCCCATGCATTGGAAATGAGCCGCGGGTGCCTTACAATGAATAGTAGCGAGGATAGGATAAGCACGAGCTTCGAAGACGCCTGTCATGAAGATTGATGGTTCCCTGGAATTTTTGTTGTCGTCTTGTCAGTACTATAAACTTTTCCCTGCTGAATAATTGAGTCCTTCAGCTGAAGAGTCGTGTCAATCTCTTTTTTTAAGATTTTGCTGAGGCACTTGTACTTTTTTTAGGAGCGTAACTCTGTCTGAGCTGTGGCTGTAAATCAGAGGTTACGTGAATAAATAAATTTCCTGCTGGTTATACAACATGCATGTGATTGGGGCTAACGGGGTTAATGGGGTTCACGGGGTTAAGGGCAGAAAGTAATTTTAGGTTGGTCTTCACTTAGCACATATCTAGATTGTATTCAGACACCCTCACTTGTTGCTGCTGGCCTGGAAAATGTAAATATATCCCAGCTGTCTGTCACCACTGCCTACCTGCGATCTCATCAAACGAGTTGTCACAGCCAATTTTCACATGTGGAAAATGACTTCTTTGCATGCGTGAGACAAACCCTATAATATATCTCACATGCAATGATGGAAGGTCTGATTGTGTCACAGGTTACTATTTATGACAGCCCATCTTATCATCTCGCTTTTACCACCACCACACGAGACATCCAGCTTACAAGATGAAACACACCTACTGTCCTCTTCTGTTCTTCCTAAAGCCAATTAGGTACAAAGTTACAACAAAGAAAACTTGTTCCTAAGCAAATTTTAATTAGATCTACCACTGTAGGCAAGAAAAGAGTTAATTGGTTGTTAAATTGCATAGGTTATGCTGTAAATAAGCTTTCCCTCTTCACCGTGCACCTACATAGGACTGTGCAAAATATAATGCTGTTTATTTAATTTGGAAATGTGTAAATGAACCCTGAGCTCCCAAATGCAATTACCTTTACTTTAACAAGGTTTTTGCTTTTGTATACTGAAACATTAAGATATATTTTTGCTCACTCAACTTGCTCTGATGAACTCACATATGCAGTGCGTTCATTTGTTTATGCGTGTGTGATGGAGACGGAGCGCAGCGCTGCATCAAGCCCTGCCAAACTCTGCCCACCTCCCACGAAGCGCAGTGCTATAATTAAAAATTGTTGTTCTCGCTCTCGTTCTAACTTTCTTCTTGCTCAGCGAGGAAAACTCGTGTTACAGTAAAAAACTTTGAGCTTTCTTCGCTGTAGCAGTTCAACACAACAGCCATAATCCACACTGATCACCATCAAAATAAAAATCGTTGACCAGTGAAGTGAGCAACAGTGTAACATCATCTCATTACAATACAATGTTCTGCTCAGTAAGCTTGGGTGTTGCTGTTTGTGTAGATGATACTTTTGATCACTTTGACTTTTTTATTTTAAAGTGCTTCCAAATGGAAGTTTAGATTAAACCAAGGTTGTGTACACAAATGTCACAAATTGCATTACATGTATTTCCACCCAAGCATATCAAGTCTTTAGACAAAGCACATCTTTGTTGATGTTAGCAAACAGGATCAAGAAGTGCTCATTACACCAGCACAGCAGCAGACTCTGAAAATAAAAAAGTGGGCACAACACAACAAAGACCCAATACAGGCAAATAAATCAAATGCTTATGGTAAAATAATACTGAAGCTATGGCGTACAGATGAGGTAGTTTCCCTTTTCTTCAATTGTATGTGTCGACAATTACAGTTAATATGATAGCCAACATCTAAACCCACTTCTAAAGCAGTTGGACTGATCTGTACAATATAAAAATGTAAGAAATGAAATGATTTGTGAATTTCATAAAGCCATATCTTGTTCACAATAGAAAACAGAAAACAACTGAGAAAATGTAGCATTTTAAATTTGATGGCAGCAACACATCTCAAGGAATCTGGGACAACAAAAGACTGGAAACGTAAGTGGTGGTAAAAACAAACAGCAAGAGGAATGTTTTGTAACTAGTTAGGCTAACTGCCAGCAGGTGAGCAACATGATTGGGGGTATAAAAGCATCTTAGAGCGTAAAAGTTTCTCAGCAATAAAGGTGGGTAGAAGTTCACCAATCTGCAAAACAAAAAGTGTTTCTACAAATCGTTAGCAATTTCAGAATAATGCTCTTCAGCATAAAAAAGCTTTGAATATCTTACAATCTGAAGTACATGATGTCATCAAAAGATTCAAACATTGGGAAGAAATCTTTGTGCGCAAGGGACAAGGTTAAATATCAATATCGAATGCCCATGACCTTCCAGTCCTCGGGCCTTAAACATTAATAATTAAAGCATTAAAAACAGGCAAGATTTTAATGTCATGGAAGTTCTGTCATTGCAATCCCTGCACGGGCTCAGCAAAACTTACAGAACACAGTTTGCTGTGCTATCCACACATAGAAATCCAAAAGAAGAAGCCATATATGAACACAGTTTTCTCTTAGCCAAAAGGAAATGGACTGAGGCAAAGTGGGGAAACCTACATTTCCTACTTCATGGGGCTGCATTAGTTCCTATGGAAGCTTGTGCATCTGAAAAGGCACAACAGCATGGCTCCGTTGTAGAAGAGTCCAAGTGCTGAACAGGCCTGCCTGCAATCCAGACCTTTCACCAACTGAAAACATTTGGTGCACCATAAAACATGGTAGCAACTCAGTACACTTAGACATAGTCCAAACAACCTGTTGAAGTTCAAACCGAGCACTGGAGTAGATGTGCTTCAAAGGAGTGCCACTCCTGTCAGCTAACAGGAAACTGAGGCTGCTGTTCAAGTGAGCTCACCAAAATTGGACAATAGAAGACTGGAAAAATATTGCCTGGTGAGTCACAATTTCTGCTGTGATGTTCAGATGGTATGCTCAGAATCTGGCATAAACAACATGAAAGAATGGATCCATCTTGCCGTGCATGAAACACTCAGGTGGGTGGTGTAATGATGGGGAATATTTTCTTGGCACATTTTGTTCCTTTCAATACCAGCTGAGTATCATTTAAATGAAACAGCCTGTCTGAGTTGCTGTTGCTGACCAGGCTCATCCCTTTATGACCAATGTGCACCAATTTTCTGATGTCACAAAGCTTAAATCATGTTAAAGCTAAAGTGCTGCCTGGTCAGAGGTCAATTCATCTAAAACTGGTTTCTTGAACATGACAATGAGTTTACTGTATTCCTATGGCCACCACGGCAACTAGTTACATCAACTTGCTGAGTCTATGCCACAAAGAACTGAGGCAGCTCTTAAGGCAAAAGAGGGTCCAGTCCAGTACTAGCAAGGCATACATAATAAATTGTCCAGTGAGCATATGCGTATGCATATATAAATGAATCATGCAAACTGATTTTTTAAGTAGACAATTGGTACCAAAAAAGCTAATCTTACTTTGTGTAATGATATGGCTGTAATGGTTGTTGCTAGAACTGTTAACTTAGCTGGAATGCTAAGGGGAGACTTTTGCAGAACAAGGCATAAATATTGCAGGCAGTTGTCTCAAGGCTGAGATTGCAGCACCAAAGCTCTGCGTCCATCCTGCACTCCTTCACTGAGTCCTCACCTTGAATGTCTAGAACAAAGCCCTGCCTATTTAAGCTCCTTAGTTATGCTGGCATTTAATGTAACAGAGCAGAACTTAAAGGCTATGGAAAATAGCCGCGCAACACATGATATGTACATGGCATGCACGCAAGCAAAGTTCGTTTTTTCAGCAGAGTTTCCAGTGTTTTGAGATTGTTTCAGTAAGGCATCTATTACATAAATAGTTATAATATTTTTTTATAAAATACACTAGTTTGTATGTGCACGTGACACTGTTATAGCAACTTAATTATCATGTTGTTTACTCAGAGTCTTAAAGCAAATAATGTTTTATGTTTGTCTTTTACACAGATTTCAGGTTTAGACAGTAAATTTGTTTCTAATTAGGCAGCCCTTCTCTGAATGAATTGTTAACCTTAACTAAATTTTTATCAGAGATTACCTGCCCCAGCCTTCTTTGGTTTGTTCTACATTTATACATTAGTGCAAACTTCCATTTAACCTCAGAGGGAACCTGGCTGAGGGAGAATAGCCATCTGTGTCAAACGGCTGCGGTGGGAGAAAAGCAAAGAAAAGAAAAGAATAAGATACAATTGAACAATGGCTTTCAGGTTAGCAATTAAGTCTACTCACTGTAGTATTGATTTGGTTGAGACATCTCTTTGCAAACAACTTACAGACAAGCTGTTTGTGGTTGTCTTCTAATTAAATTAGCAATTCATCATGGATGTTGTGGACAATGTCAAAAACACCCCGAGACTTTTTGTATGCAGAAAATTGGGACATTTAATTATTTATTTTTTTTAAAAACATTTAAACTGAGATGAGTTAAAACTAAGAACAGGAACACTGCACGTGCATTTGTTTCATCTTTAACACTGGTCACGCTAATTAAGCAGTTATGATACAACTAATGCTAATAGTTGGTAACCGGTAGATGGAATAGTGCATGTCAGGGTGTCCAGTACATTGCATAATAATGTGCTATGAGTCTCAGTTTGGAGACATTTGACTGAACTTATTTGTTTGACATTGTTATAGAGATTTAAATTGTTGTCTTTTGTAGAAAACGTTGTAAGCACAATTAAAACCGGGACACAAGAATGCTAAGCTAAGACTTTAAGAAACATTTTTAAATGAAAGATGGTTACAACCCACTCAGACATCACTGCACCACAGTGGCATGATACATTGCATTATCTTAGATTTAGAGTTTGTCTTTCAACTTGTCTCTTTTTTTTCTTGTATATCGTATTTCAGTTGTGGTCTGCATGATTTTAATTTTTATCTGTGATAAGACCTGACATCTCTGTATTGTCTGTCTTGGTTATAAGAAATAATTCAATTGAAATTTTAATTTGTGTGCTGATGTCCTCCATGGTAACCATTTTTTACAAAGATTTTGAAATGCAAGGGAATGACACACACATCTCTTGAACTTTGATTTCTGAGTTTAAGACTTGGTAGTTATTTTCTGGGACAGTGAAAGTCTTAATTTTTCACATAAATGAATTTAAGACTTTTCAATGAGCCATGAAATTAACAAGACTAAAGACTAAATTTTTATCCAGGACTAAAAATACCTAACTTACTTTCTGCTGTTTTCTAATTATATGACTTGTAGCTTACACAGGATGGGTTTCAGTCATTTCTACATGACAGTACTGTCACAAATACTGACACTGCTCTTTGTTTATGCTTTAGATAAATGATTTACAGACACTGCCTTATGGTAAAAGGCCACTTACCTGCAGGTGACAGCAAAAAACATACATTATATCACATTCAAAATGGTCGGAGCAAAAAGTTGAAAATACACACTGACAGGAAAACCTAAAGAAAGGATGAAATTAAATCTGCAAAATGCAAATCAGCGCATTTCCCCCTCATTTCAGAAATCTTCTGTGAAAACCGATCATCTGTAGTATTGCAAGTAATGGATGAGTTGCTGAAGAAGTGAGCACCTTCTTGCAGGGGATCAACACCAAAATAAGACTGTCAATGAGTCATAAAGCTAAAGATTGTATATGTTTGTCTTAACTACTCCAACCCATTATTGACATTAAAAGCAAAGTGCAGTTAGAATTTCTTATTTTTACAGTTATTTGCCCCATAATTTTTTGAATGAATGAATGAATGAATATAAAGCACTAATAGAATTAATATAAATGCAAAGCACTTCATGAACATCTAAGAAATTTATGTTGATCATGCAGCTGAATCATACGTTTATCATAAATATGCCAAAATTTCAAATTATCAGCTAAAAATAAAATGTTTCAATATAACACCGTACCTTAGTTTTGTCATACAAAGCGTGATTGTCCAACAGCATTCGTCGCTCCATTCGAGCAAACCTCCTCAGGTCTCTCTCAAACTGCTGTGAAGGGAAGAATCGATAGTCTGAAATTAAATACCTATTTTCCTTGTCAGCCATATGACTTTAAAAGGAAACAGCGATGTCTAAATGCATTTTGTATTCCTGGAGGACTTCTATGCCTTTTCATTATTGTTATTAGCAAGATGGTTTTAGGATATGAGACTTTGCTGATATGAAATCATATTTTCATCATGTACACTTGGCTTTAGATATCAAATTGTGGTTTCAAATTGTGGTTCAAGCACTTCTAAGATGTACTATAGCCAAAGGGTTCTCAAAAACTATTATCTATAAAAAAAATAAGCTTGATTAAAATGTGCATATATATGTTTGTGTGTTTGTGTGTGTGTGTGTGTGTGTGTATCAAGCATTGTGTCCATTACTTTCTATGATATTATGTTAAAGCCAGTTAGTTCTCTGAGTGTGCTTCACAGCATGAGTTCAAATCAGGTGAAGCACTGCTGTGATTATGAGGGGGTCCTTGGACATTTTTCTGCCCTGTAAGAGTCCTTGGCCCCCAATAGTTTGAGAACCGTTGGTCTTAAAAGTAAATGATGTCTCCTTAGAACCAATTTCAAAATTAACTCCCTGTTTGGCAAACAAGGTCTTCCTTTGACTTGGTCTTGTTCTTTTGTTCAAGAAACATTGTACTACACGGCCTCGGCACGTGTCAGAATTGACCATGACACTGAATAACTACTAATACATTTTTTTCTACTCACACCTTCTTCCTGCAGCTACCTAACTTTCATTCACTCTCTATAATCCTTCTTACCCTGGAGCCGGACCAACCAAGAAGAGTAAAGGCATAACGATCCACAGGTGGAGATACTAAGTCCACGCGTACAGCCCTCCAGCCTCTCCTGTCTTCCTCAGCAGTTTGGAGACCTCCCTCTACTTGGCTGTCCTCCAGCCGCAGGATCAGGAAACACTTTGCAAAGTGGTCCATGGCCTCAAACCTGTAGCTGGGAAGCTTCGACTCATCAAAAGTAGAGGCCTGGTATTCACAGTAGAGAAGAATGCCCTGTAGAAAATAAAATAAGGACGTGTTCACTGGTCTTTTCCATCTCCTTCTCCAAGATACAAAACAGTAAATAAAATGTTATCTGTAATATCTTAATACGTTTTGGCCAGATGTTGGAAAGAGGACAGCCAGTTTATTTTTTCTTAAGTTAAAAATTACCTTTCATCTTTGACCCGGGCTTCAGAGCAACCAAAATGAGGATCTGTCTAAGATGCATCGCTTGCACACATTGCAGGCTCACTAAAATAAAATAATAAAGTATTATCCTAAGTAATGTGATGATTAGATTTGCAGGATAATTCTGGTTTATGTCATACAGAAATCTTAATCTAGAAATATTTTGCATAAAAGAATATTAGCATGTCCTATAGAACCACAATGGCCACATTAATCGAACATTCACTGAAGTGAAATAAACCAAACTATTAAAAACTCTAAGGCTGACATAAGAATGTAACATTTATAGTATTTTGTCCCCTCAGTCCTAATACAAAGCCACGTTCTTGCCAACCAGAATAATATCTTGTCAGCATTGCAGTAATTAAGACGCACGGACATTAAAGCCTCCATTATTCTGTGTTCCGCTGACTGGCAGGAGCTATCGAATTTTGTAATTTGTATTTTAAAAAGACTCAATTACTTGAATCCTGTTCAGTGTTTAAACCTGGATCAAAAGGCACAATTAAAGTGGAATTCTTCAATTCACAGTGAAATGTTTTTTTCTTAATAACCAACAGAATTTTTTTCCCATGCAAACTTCTCTGTTAATGTAGATAAGCTGGAGAGTTTTCTAATATCTTTGCCAAAAAAAAGTTTCAAGTTTTGTTGATATATTTTGGTAAAATATTTAATTGGAAGATTTTGCTGGATATTGTCAGTGTAGCACTGACAGCAGTAATCGCATCCCTGTCTTACCAAGAATTGAGTCTTTAAGCTTACTGAAGCTATGAAGAGAGCCAGGTCTCATTCCCAACTCTTCAAATAAAGATATCAGATTGGGAATTTAATGTGACATTTTCCTCATTCTGTATTATTTAGCTTAAAGGGTTCCATATTGTAAATTGACCAAACTTTTATTTTTTCAGTGCTTTACTGCCACCATACCTCTGATATTATCAAAATCGTTCAGCACAGGTAGGGTGAGTGAAGTAGTTTTCTCTGAAATCTGAATGAAATTCTAACAAAAGGTATGTCTTTACATGAACGACTTGCTTCAGAACCAGATTCTTCATAAAAGGCTGCTTAGACACAGGCCTGAGGGTATTGAAAAAGACTGAGTCATGGTAATATCTCCTTAAGCAGTGCTGGATTTTTGCTCTTCTTAAAATAGTGAGCTGAGGAATGAGTACATTTTTCTTGACGTGACAAATTGCTGCATGCTCACGCTTGATGTAAATTTCATATACAAGTGTTGAAGAATAGAAATGATACCCTTGTGATAAATTGATGGCCAGAGAATAAGAGTTAATATTTAAAATGACCGAATGGTCGTTCACAAGAATTACTAGCTCTCTAGAGTATGATCAGACTTTAGTGACACTTGCACACAGCGATCACCTAATGGATCTTCACAGGGTCGCATTTGTCATTTTACGGGAAGTAACCTATAAACTACTGATTTGTTAAGTGTCTGTAGGACAGTCTAAACACTTCTGTGCAGACAGGATTATTAAAAATTGTATGGCTCATCAATTTAGCAAAAATATACAGGGTCCTCATAGAGGGAAGGACGAATCATAATGACTTTGGTGAGCTCTCCTGTACCATCACAATATACTTTATTTATCCAGCTGAAAATATCTATAGTTCAAAGTCCATTAATACAATTTTCTTCCTCAAGCCAAGATAGGGAAACAAAAAATATATAAGAAGCAAGAACCATCCTGCTGACCTTTACACCACATGAACCGCATGAAAAGGCATGCAAAACGCTTAAAATTTGCTGACATGACACAAAATGTTCTTAAAGTGGTGCACGTTTGTGTTTCATGTTTCACAGTTTTGTGCCAGTAATGTAAAGATTTAAAATTGCCCCATCACATTAGCTTACTTTCACATCAACACAGCGGTGAAAGAAAATAATTCATTACCTGGAACTTAAATCAGAGATAATAATTGAATGTTAACCACTAAATATGTCTGTTTTAAATAATCGGATAGAACGGACGGAAATGACAATTTAAAACCAATTTGGTACAAGGGTGTAAAGTACAGTGACTTTATGGTTTTGAGCAAACTAAATTGAGGTTTTAATGGACAGAATGCCATGAACATTGGTATAGTCATTCACAGTTCCCTCAAATTAAATTTAAATCCCTCCGAGATTTTCTGACTTGTGATGCCAGCCTGATGAGTTAGAAGTTACGTGTAGTTTCCGTTCAGAAACTGTAAAACGATGATCTTTAAAAACGGTGATCTTTACACCCACTAAAGATCACCATTTATTGTGAGCATGTTAGCAACATTATCATGTAGTGTCAAATGTTGTGCTGAGGCATAGTCTCACAGGGCTGACAGCATGGCTTAGACCAGGTCAAATAGCAGCCAAAGGGACACATTTGGCCTCCAAAAACAAAGTTCATTGGTTCAATGGTTAGAATTTGATGGATTACTCTTTTCATACATCTTCTATGGATTTCAAAGCTAATGTAAATTTTTATAATCATAATAGTGGAATACATTTACATTTAAAAATGAATAACTATGAAGGGTTTCCATTACAAACAGTAAGTAATGGCAGTCTAGCATAAATAAATCGCATAATTGGGGAAAACCTCACAAATCCTGAAAACCTGAGGAGCCATCAGAAGCCATCTACACCAGTTCTTGTCCATCAGTTCTCTAAGTAACTTCTAAGTGCCCTACTTAGGGAAAAGTTCATTCAAGGCACATATCAAGTGTTTAAAAATCTCAAAAGGCAGAGAAACAGAACTCTAAGCCTGTATAACCTGACGTTAGACAAAATCCAGAGAAATTGGTTGTCATTGTTGAAAGAAATAAAACACTGCATCATCACCAGTCCTGTAAAGCTTCTTCTTTCAGTCTTTTGTTCCTGCTTTTAAATATTTACATAAATTTATTATTACTTATACTGTACGATCAAAAAAAGCGCTGACTTTGAGTTGTGGCAATCCATCAGGTTAAAGCTCATAAAATAATTAGAGAATGAATATTTCCAGTCTTAATGGGAAAGTCTCAATTGTTTCAATAAAGCTCTTAAAAGTAGCTCCAAAAGGTAACCGTGGTCGTGAATGTGCACACAGGCTTTCATCAGTAAAGCTGTGAATACCAGGAAAAGAACTCGGGCCACCGTGTGAGCATGTTTTCAGACTTGTCATGGGCCTAGAGAGTGCTAAAAAACGGGGGATGGATGAGTGTAAGACCCAATAGAGAAACAAGCTTTCAGTCAGCAATAGTAGATGGCTGGAGCCCATTCTCTGGTAAATGGCTCCACTCCTTAGATAATGAAAATCTCTGCCAAGTAAGATGTCAGTGCGTTGAAGAGAGAGGAGAGAGGATCACTGATGAGAAACAAAGCCATAAGAGTAGAGGAGAGTGAAATGGAGTGAGTGCAAGAGGGTTGGAGAAAAACGAGTAGATAGGGGAAAGAAAGGGAGGTAAAAGACAGACAGTCCACGAATTGATTTCCCGGGACCTCGCCCTGGCCGATTTCGCTTCTCCCTGGGTGTAGCAGTGTTAAGGCGATTAAGATTACAAATTGTCAATTTAATTCTAGCACCCAGAGTAATTGTTGGGATACTACTCTCCTCTCACTGGCCATAAATTTGCTTCACTCTCCTTAAAGAGCAATAATTGGGGAAGAGAGTGCAGTGAGCAGCCACTCTGCCTGTCCAACTGATGACTGAGGTTAATCACGAAGCATTAAACACCTTGTCAGCATAGCCCGGATAGCTGTTACTAAACAGTCCTGCCTGACCGCCGAACGGCACAAGTTATCAGACGAGGACAGCTTTCCCCATGGGGGACACCAAGATGGAGGCGGCGAGATATCTTAGGTGGTGACACACCAGGGAGCAGATCTCAAAGAAATCACAGGGCTACCTTCACCCTTTTCCTTTAATTATCTTTAGGAGTGAGCTCATTTGTTGTGCAACTGCAGGCAAAAAAATCTGCTATGTCGCCCACTGCTGCAGCCCTGGACCGCTCTCCCTGTGCAATTACAGATAACCGTTCACCTTCTAATAAAAGGCACGGACAGGAAAGTTCCCTTTCCATTTAGTAATAGCTTAGCTACAGGCAGTGACAGTTCTCACTTGGATAATGAGGGCAGAATGACAGTATAAAAGCACTTAAATACTGACTAATCTGAAATTAAAATCCCCCTGAGCCACACACTTGAGACGAGCTGTGGAGGAAACGTCTGCAGCGCATCTGATTCACGAGGCCGCAAATGTAGGTCACCGATTCCGACCCCTCCTGAAAAAAGAATCTTTTTCTCCAGTCTTGAATCACACTGATGCCTTCAGAGAAAGTATTAATGAGCTATGGTGACAGTTGCACAGACCATTAAGTACCTGAATGCGGATGCCCTTCGCTGGATGAGGTTTGCGGCCCTCCTGCCTACACACATGCAGTACAGTACAGCGGCGCTGATTTCTCTCACTCTCTCCCTTTTCAGCCTGACATGCAGACACTCACAAATCCAACATAAAAACAGGATGTCATAAAGTTCCTCTTCTCAGCATTGCCGGGGGCTGTTTAGCCCAATAGCGCTCTGTAATCATCTCCTACACAGCAGGTACTGTCAGCGAGCATCTGAGAGTAAGCTTATTCCACCAGAACTGTTTACAGAGGGAATTACAGAGGAGGACAGCAGGGAGATAATCTTTCCCCCCAAAGCTTTTGCCTCCAAGCACTGGGTGGAGGGGGGTTCAAGTGAACATGACTTTTGAAATTGTGATCAGAAGGTTGAGTGTTTTTCTTATTTGATTATTTACACCAGGTATTTTCTTGAGAGTCTGATGAGCGAACACAGAAGCCACCTGGATCCAGAGGACAGCTGCATCGTTATCGGGCACACTCTGATCTCATCTTGCATTCTTTCTGACTCACAAAAAAGAGACATCAAAACCTGCCTTCAAGTTGAAGATTAGCGTGTTAGCCAGGACCATCTGAAATGCACTTTGACTTTGATACAGGGCCTCGCCAGAATGAAAGAAACTGATTTGGGAAATGAAAGCAAAGCGGTTTGCTCGTCTGTCCGCATGTGCGTCGTCTCAGTGTCAGTCGGAGTAGCCATTACTGCTCCAATTTTATTTAGATCTCAAAGCGACTAAGCCTCCGTGACTGCTGAATAACCTCGGCCGTATGGAGAGCTCTGTCTGAATCACTGATTCAGCCACGGGGAAAACTCTCCAATTACCAAGCATGCTGACCAAACGCAGAACAATAAAGCCTAAGTTGAATGGCACCATAATGACTGCAATGCATGCAGACCTCAGCCTTCACAAAGCAGTGCTTAAACAGTATTTAGAGACAGAGATGATAGATGGACAGAGGATGAAGCATGGCCCTCTATAGCCGTCGCTATAGCCGGGGCCAAGCTGAATCTCATCTGTCTGCCACAGAAGCTAGTGGCTGACCTTGCTTCTGCCCCCAAGTTATGCTTTCAGAATTTCAGCAGTGGAAGGGGGGGGGGGGGGTTG
>VUQG01010935.1:1947-15378 GCA_015106755.1 Etia nguti | reverse complement strand
ACCTGGGGGGTGGGGGGGGGGGGGGGGGGGGTTTGGGGGGGGGGGGGGGGGGGGGGGGGGGGGGGCAGCTTGACATTCTCTCCAGCCTGCACCTAGGAGAAGAAGCATCAATTTCGTTAACAAATGCATTACAGTCATCTTTATCTGGTTATCATGGCCACAGCTCCACTCAGCCGAGAGCAAACTGGGAGAGAAAAGAGACCTCCCAGAACGAAAGTGGGGTGGTGGTGGCTGAGGGGGGGGGGTCTACAGTAATCTGTGTAAACACATGGTGGCCTCCCTCCTTTCTTCCTAGAATATTAATCAAGTTTCAGACAGGCTTGAGAGGCATTTGTGTTTGCCTGTCGATGTGTATGCATGTGTGTGTCTATTTGTGTGAGGAGATGGCGAGATCTTCTCTATTTGCCATCTCGCTCTGGTGTACGTGTGTGTGCGCGTCATCATCTCATTCTTCCACCAATTCAAGGTGACCGCGCTGGCTGACGCCTGAGGGCCCCTAGGGCACCACTGACAGCTTTAGGTTCTAGTCAGAGATTTGTAGCCCCACCTATCCTTGTCCTCCCACCAGTACCCATAACACATCAGGGCCATAAAATAAAGCCCCACCCCCACCCTCCAAGGAGTGATGGCCAAAGAGGTTAAAACAAAAGAGGTGACAGATGAGAGCTGGGGTGGTTACAAAAGATGCTCTCCCCATTTGGGACACAGAGCCTTATGGAGAAAAAAATTTTGACCTTGAAGGTTAAAGGTCAAGAGTCTAAGCAGGTGAGAGGAAAATGAGTTCTGTGGCCTTGGTGTCACGCTTTACAGAGATGCTGCTGTCCCAGATGCAAACATCTAGACATTAGACAAGATGCACACAAATAAGAGTGCATTATTACTACAATATATATCATATCAACCAATTTCCAAAGGATTCCAATCATTTCCATTGTTGTTTGTCATTATTTCAATTTACACCATTCACAATTCACATTATTTCAAGCCATGGCATTATACATGGTACAAATGCCTGTTTCAATCTGTCCTGCTGTGTACTGTTGATCTTCGTGTTTTCCATTGTGAAAGTGAACCGCATACACTCACTAGGCCTGTGCACATATACATCTACTCAGTGTGATCAGAATTTTATGGAACTTTATCCATAAAAATTATCTAAATCAAATATGGCAAAGCGTCAGTTTAAGAAAATCTTCTTGGGCATGTTCAAACAAATTACTGGGCAACTGCTATTTTTAGATCACTCTTCTGACATGCACTGTTTGCTGTGCAGTTTATCCACGGACCTCAAACTGAAAAACAGAAAGGAGAAGGAGCATTCTCATCACTTTTTCAACATTCACTGCACTTTTAATTAAATTAAATCCTCAGAATGACACTTTTATCACAGGATTCAAATGTGATCTCATCTAAGGGAGATGCATCAGGCATTAACTTGCCTTAACTTTGCTGTGTACAGTGCCATCACGTACTGACTCAGAGTACGCTGAAAATACGGATTCTTTTTTTTTTAATGCATACAATCTCCACTTGCCACCTGGCCTGATTTTCCTCCTTGTGACTCCCTATGTCTACTTCCCAAAAATGATATTCGCTTGAGGATATTCAGCATGCACTGCAGAGGTACAACTACAAGAGGGCATTACAGGACTGGAGTGATCTTAAAATAGCAGCACTACAGTCCACAGGTCCACATGAAGATGATCTTGAGTGATCAGCTGAATTTAAATCTCAATTTTTGAGTTGAAAATTGGAGTCTTTCAATTTATTTTCCAGAGGTTTTTGCAAGCAGAGCGCGATAAAAAAAGTTGATCTATACACACACACACACGTACACACACACACACACACACTTCCTTCCTCCTCCTTTGTTTATGGTGTGAGGGTATCAGCAATCTAGGCCTGCCTTTCACAGGAGCTGAGGGCTGTGCCAGGGAACAGATGGTGGTGGCTAGGCAGGAGGGCAGCAGGGCACAGAGGCAGCGGGCACAGCAAGAACACTGCCAATCCTGTGGCCTTGGCTGGGTGAGAGCAAGCAAAATCCTGATGCAGGTTTTTTTTAAAGTGGAACAAACGCTGAATTATAATTGTGGTAAGAAAAGTTGCAACAGCAGCACATTCCTGTTGCAAATGGAAGAAAGCCATTTTCTGTTTTGGTCTTTTAGTTGCTGGCAAATTAGCGCATGGTTAGAATTTGCTAATAGTTGTAGTCTTTTGTGGTAATTTGTTTCCCGATAAAACTGTGTACACCTAAGAATGCATCCTACCATTTCTATAATCAGTCACATCATCATTAATCACTAGCACCACAGTTTCACTGGCAGCCATACATGTCCATGCCATTTCCTCCACCATGTTTGACAGATGATGTGGTATGCTTCAGCTCATGAGCTGTTTCTTTTCTCTATACTTTTCTCTTCCCATCTGGTACAGTTTATTCTGTTTCCCCATACAAAGTGTTTCAAGAACTACACAGGATCCTTTAGATAATTTCTGGCAAGGTCTAATCAAGTTCTCTTATTTTTGAGCTCACCACATACAATCAATTCTATGTCCTTTATCTTTTTATTTTTTTTATGGAATAATGAGGGAAAAAGTATCAGCTGGAGATCCCTTGAATTTTGTTAAACCCCTTGAAACATTATATAGTTTCTCTCTCTCGCTCTGTGTGTGTGTGTGTGTTTGTGTATGTGTGTGAGACACTGGTCCATAAGTATCTGGACCAAACCTAAGTGTAACTGCCTGTCTTGCAAATGTTTTTAACGACCTTAACAGAGTTAACAAACAAACAAAAAACCAATACATAGAGCAGAGTCACTTGATCCACTCAGTGTTTTGTTAAAGGCTTCTTTTATGTTCCTTTGCATTCAACATCAGTCTGTGTACACCTACTGCAAGATATACCTTGAACCCTTGCTCATTGTAATCCACCTACTCTTTATAATGTAGCTTTGTTACTCCATTTATTAATTTTCAGAGTGTCTTTGAATTCAGCCCTGTGTAGGTTGATGACTTTAATTTCCACCAAATGATGTGGCACCCTTTCATTTTTAACGCATTAGCTAGTCCATATCGGTACAGATGTCCAGCATGATCTTACCATTGAGATCAGATGTTTTTCAAAGTATTCCTTTAATTTCTTTGAGCAGTTTACTGCTCAGAATAAAATCAGCACTCTATACTGCTGTGACATAAGACAACACAGTTTGTCATGGAGTCTGTTGATAGTCTGGGGGGACTGCACACCATCTTACGAGATTCTTCCTGAGGGGCTTAATATACATGGGTTTCCATGGACGCCCTCTGTGACCCTTAGCACACAATCCCTCTGTCTTTTGCTGTCACACAGGCTGATGAAATGTTCTTTAATACCCAATCGACTGTATTGACATCCCCTCGGGTAGTAGGATTCCCCCGCAGGGGTGTAGAGTATTGATTTTGGGGGAATGTGGGTCTGTGGTGCCCTCTTGACATGTCCCTGGTCCCTCTGCTATTATTGGAAGATTAGTAGGGCTATTACACCTCTCAGGCCAGATGGATGTGACACTGGTAGGAGTAGCAGTCAGATGACCCTCTATGTGAACTTCTTGGAAGAGAATTAGCTGTAGTCATGGATTTGAATTTGAACTTGTCTATTTGTCTACAGACATTAAAGAAATATCTATAAAACTAGTAAAATCTGATCCCATGAAACCATCAAAATAAGTGTAAATTAATGATGATGTCAATAAAGATGTATTGAATAAGACAAAGACAAGGTCTGTATAATGAGCCCATGAAGGAATTGATCTACTTAGCAAAAACTAGTTTAAAACATATTGAAAAGAAAAACTTTCTAATAACTAAACAATGCTGAGATTTAGTTAAAACGTGAAAAATATTTATTAATAAGACATCTAGAAAACAACATCCCCTTGTGTCTAAATTTGTTTGAGAAGCAGATTTCATCAATAAACGCATAAAATAAGGGTGCAAATTACCACTCTTGTGCACTGACCATCACCATGCCTGTATTAGTGAATGAAAACACTGTAAAACAGCAGGCGTGTACTCACTGTCTGCAACCAGCATAGTGCTACCAAAGTTTACCTTAAGTTTCTCTAAGACACAAAGCTGTATCAGTCAAGCACCAAAAAAGTTAAGCTGAAAGCTTCCAAAAAATAAGAGTGTAATTTCATTCACCAAGGACCGGACTGGGGAAAACAATTATTTGATTACCTGTTGAATTTGTGAATTTGATCAAGTTTCTGATTTCTGATTTTTATGGTAGTTTCATTTTAATGGAGAGAGATAGACTATTAACCAAAAATCCATGAAAACATATTGCATAAAAGTTATCAATTGACTTGCATGTCATTGACTAAAATAATGTTTTGATCCCCAAGCAAATCATGACTCAGTATTTGATAGAGAAACCCTTGTTTTGCAAGCATAGCGTGTTTTTCAATAATTGTGGTTTTAATATTAATATTTATTTATTATTAAATTTTTAATTTTGAAATGTAATTTAATTTCTTTTCTATATTCATAACTATTTCTTGATGGAAGTACCAGCTTGAATTCCAGTGTCTACTATGTTTTCTGCAGCCTCTGCTTTCCACATGAAAAGCTGTGTAATGTGTACAGTCAACAAGTGTGATAGGAACACTTGATGACTGTACACATCACATGTGCACATATTGTCATGTTTAAGCAAAGGCAAGATTTGGACTCAGCATATTGGGAATGGTTTTAATGTGGGGCCTTGGTCTGACTGCAGAAACACAGTTGGCAGCACTGTGGAAAAGGAGAGGTAGAATTAGCTGAGGCCAAGGTAAGTAAGGCTGTAGCTCAGGCGGTAGAGCAGGTCATCTACTGATCGGAAGGTTGGTGGTTTGATCTCTGGCTCCCCCAGTCTGCATGCCAAATATCCTTGGGCAAGATATTAACCCTAAGTTGCTCTTTGATGCATCCATTAGAGTTTGAATGGATGTTAGTTAGTAGAAGAAAGTACTTGTGTGAAAGTCGAAACGTGCAGATTACCAACTTCACAAACATAGAGGGTATAGCAACTGTGGCAGTTGGTCTTGAAACAACTACAATCTACACATTGTGACTTTTTTTCTCAGTACAATTTTTTTTCTTGATTTTTTATTATTTACTCTTGAAATTTCAATTATCTATCAATCAATTATCTATCTATCTATCTTTACCTACTGAGCAGGGATAGCTCAGTAGGTAAAGTGTTGGCCCCGTGATCGGAAGGTCAGCAACGCCCCTGAGCAACGTACCGTTCCTACACACTGCTCCCCGGGCGCCCAATGGCTGCCCACTGCTTCACTGAGTGAATGGGTTAAATGCAGAGAGGAATTTCCCCACGGGGATCAATAAAGTATACATTATGATCTCTCTATATAGATATAGATGTGTTAATGTGGCCCTAATAGTCCATCATAACTAGCAGGGTTGTTTCATAAAGACCAAAAATAAAATCCAGGTAGCTTATATAACAGTGAAATGTTTCAGTCATGATACATATTGGATCTTCAGCATTTGTTAATGTTAGTTTTTTTTAATTTATGTGTTATTAGTCATCATAGTTGTTCTTGTAGCAATCCGGTTACCTATAGACTATAATTAAACAGTCAAATAAATATATTTTATTATTGTAGGGTCTTGACCTTACAGTGCCTTGAGGCAACTGTTGTCATGATTTGGCACTATATAAATAAAAATGAATTGAATTTAAAGTTTTATGGGATTATGAAAAAACAAACAAACAACCCCCCACCCCCAAACATGATTTAGGTGACCTATGAAAATGTCTGATATAATAACCCATGTGTGTTAACTTTCAAGTCATTTTTATTTGTATAGCACATTTAAAGCAACATAATTTAACTAGCATGCTTTATAGGAAAGTAGATTTTAAAGAAATTATTATTAAATCATCAGTTTAAACAGGTAGTCTCACTGAGGTCAAGATCTCTTTTTAATGAGAAACCTCTATTAAAAAAATACTTAGACAGACAGCTACATAATATAACGACACATTATATGATTGCAAATGAAGAAAAACATGTGCAAGAGTAGTCCAAGTCTCCTGTGTCAGTACTCCAAAGTACTGTATTTAAATTCAGTCAAGGAGTAGAGCTAAAAAGGCAATCTTTGCACTAGAGCCTTGTAAAAAAGTATATACATATATACCATGCTGCTCTTGTTGATTTGCTAGGGAGTACGATCCCATTTTTTCAAAAAGGATTTATATAAGGCATATAACTTATATATATAACAGTATGCCCATTAAGGATGTCAATATGGACATACAAATATGTTTATATATATATATAGTATTAAATTAAAAATTAAATTGCTGCACCTATAACTCAAAATAAAAATTTGAGTTATAGGTGCAGCAATCAGATCAGCACTGAGGTGAAAGAGGGCTCTAAATGATCCTCAGCCTTTGATTACAGATCTCCAAAAAATCCAGTTTCAAAACTTAACAAAACTTGGGGAAAACTCTAAAAGGTGTGTTCTGTTGTGTTACGCAGACAAGAAGTAAAATTAACAACCGTGTGAACAGACTAAGAATTAGAAAATATAACAGGAAGCATTTAAACAGAAACTCAACATCATCCTTTCCATCCTTTCCAGATGATGCAAAATAATAATTATAATATGCAAAAACTCCATATGCAGTGCATTTTTATGAACTTTGTGAGAAGGGGAACTTCAGACAATGAATCAGACCTTCTGGCAGTATCTGAATGTCAAATGTGAAAACATCAATATATAAAATAAAACAAATTTAATACACCTAATTACAAATATTTCTTTTTTGCTTTATCTCTTTAAATTTACTCCAAAGTAAAGTACTAGTGAAGCTTTAAGGTATAAAAAAATGTGTAATTGGATCAGTACATTATTCTGTACAATCCATTTAGCATACCTCAAAAGAGGATTATGTGGGTACTAACATGTGGTTAAGATGTGAAAAAACATCAAGCTTTATGAGTGTTTTAAAAGAGTCTTAATTTGTGCAGATCATCTAAACGTTTAGCTCAAAACTTATTTGCATTATTTGTCCCTCTTTCTTTTGACCTTCCATAACTTGAGATGGTGAACTGGAATAAACTATACCTCAGCTGAAATGGCGATTATTGGCACAGTGCTCTGGACTCTGCACCCTGCCCTGTGGAGCTGGGATGACCTCTACAGGAGGGAGGGAGGGGGGGAGGTGCTCTGTGATTGATTAGCTGGCCTGGGAGGACCACCACTCTCCCACTGGCTAGGGCATATGGAGCTGCGTGTCATATGGACAGCTGCAACTGCAGCACTTGTCCTTGTTCTATATGTGTGCATGTGAGAGAACCCATATTGTCTTCTCATTTTATATAACACCTTAGGATCTTTTGGAAAAGTTGCTTCAGGTCTGACTTTACTGCCTGATTGAAAAGGAACCAACGCAAATACGATGAAAATACTTATTTTCTTTACTGGTAAAAACTGTCAAAAATCCAGCAAACAGGCCAACACATGTGAAGATGAATTTATTTCAAGCAGTACTATTAGGGTGTGCATAGAAATATCCCTTTCATGTGTATTAAATTAAATGCTTATAATAGTAAACATTCAAATTCAAACCATTTATTTTTCATTATTGTTTAGTCAGTGTCTTTTAATGCTCAACAATAAACTACAGTTTTACAAAGGGAGAACTCGCTAAATAAAACTGGGAAATGAAGTAACTTAAGGCTGATAACATTCGATGGACAATCTTTATGATCTGCTTTGACTCATTCATGTGCATGTTTCACACAACAAAGAGAGAATAATATATCACACATGCCCACATTTTAAAATAAATTAATATAAACTATTTGGATACTTTATTTCACCTTCACCTGCTTAGTCAAGCAGTTATCGAATTAGTCAATCATGTGGGAGAAATAAAATGCATAAAACCCTGCTCTTACAGATCAGGACAATGTTAACATCAGTCAAAGTGATTGCTGGTAGCAGATGAAGCGTTTGAGTTCTGAAGCTGCTTTCTAAAGAAACATATTAGAAGAACAGAAATCTGAGACAAGAGCAGCCACAGATTAAAGGCTTGAAAAAAGTAGCTGGGTCTGATGAATCCCCATTTCTACATAAGCTCAGATAGTATGGGTGTTAAAACTTGAACACAGGTTGATGGAAAACGTTTGGGTCCTACACTTTGGGCAACTAATCATAATATGAATGCTGCTGTCTTTCTGATTGCTGGTTTGGATCATGGACTGTTCATGCTCACAGTTTACCATCTTCAAATGTCTACTTCTGCCAAGATACTGCAGTTGTTTTTTCAAGGTGCTCCTAATGCTCCTATTACTACTGGGACCACTTTGGACTTTACCTTTCATACCCCTCCAGTTATTCCTTCAGTCTCTGGTACTTTTCTGTTTTCTCATGCTCCTTCCTGATCACAGTTTCAGTCTTCTGCTCTTTGCTATGGAGCAGACTGATTGACCACCAACTGGTTGTCTGTCTGGGACTTGATGTCCCACAAGCCTTGTTGTCCTTAACCACCCTTTGATGGTGTCTCCCAATGGGACTCAGGGACTTCCCGTCCATATCACAGTCCATAGCACAGATGTTCCTGTAAACTATCCCGGATACTTGGTTGTGCCTTTTAGTCTTCATCGTCCCAGCTTGCTTCCTACTACTATGTGTTAGATAGTCTCCGGGGCACCTTAGCGCAGTCTGCAACTTCCATTGACTACGGTAGACTTTGCTTCTATGGATTTGGTGCTAAAGGCCTGTTCTTTTGCTGCCATAATCAAAGCCTCTTTGCTATCCTATATTTTCCTTTTCTACCCATTGATAGGTAGGAGCAGCTGGATAGTGTAGTGGAAAGACCACACACCTTTGGAGTGGAAGTCGCAAGTTCGATTCCCTCCCAGTATCCAGTAAGAAGCCCTGGAATGGCGCGGCTACATCTGCAGCCTTTCCGCAGCTCGAACACGATACATTTCACTGCATGTTGTACTCTGTATGATTGTGTATGTGACCAATAAAGCTCGTCTCTCTAGGATTGGGAAGGATTTATTGTATCTGTTATTCTGTCTTCCTGTAGCTCCACCACTTAAGTGCAGCCATTCAGCCACACTTACCCAATCTAAATAACTTCCTGGTGAGGTGAATCAGTCAGTGTCTCCTTCTCTTCTACCATATAGCTTGATGTCATCCGTGTACAGGAGGTAGCTGATGGTCACACCACTCCTGAATCTAAATCTGTATCTGCTCTTAGTGATGAACTGGTTTAGAGGATTGACGTCTATGCAGAATCGCAGCGAGTACAATGTCTCACCTTGGTGTATTCCACACTTAATGGTAACTTCTGTGATTGCCTTGGAGTTGGTTTTCTGTGTTTTCTTCTAAAGTTGCACTGAGCATCTGATGTATGTTATTGGCACAATATTAGCCTTGTGTAACGTCACTTCAGTATTCGTGTGTGGCATTGGATATTGTACCCAATCCAGGTGGTGCTCAGGTTGGTGTTCCTGGTCTCAGAGTCCTGGTGTACTACTTTGTCAACCAGAAGCTTGTGTTTTGGCCCTCTGATATATTGAGCTGTTTGCATGTATTGACTCATATGACTACTAAGCTTCATTTTTACCTGAGAGTAATTTCTAAGTTGTGACGAGGCTGGTAATAACCCGGTAGTTTGATTGTGTTGTACCTCTGTAGGGATCCTTCATTATAAAGATTGTTCTGCCCTGTGTTAGCTAGTCTGGACGAATACCTGCTGTTAACAGTCGTCTTATTTGTGCTGCCCAGTGATTATGGAGTACTACTTCTTTAGCCAGTAGGCATGGATCATTTTCCGACCTGGTGCTTTCCAGCTCTTCATTCTGGAGAGCTGTTCTTTGATATTTGCCTTTGTGATATTGACTAGTTCTCGTTCTGGAAGGTTGCTGTGGTCTTTTAGTAAATCCTTAAATCCTTGCTTAGTTTCAGTTCTGGCTGGATCTGCCCTTGTGCTATTGTTGCAGATAAGAGTATATCCTGAGATGTTGGCTCAGCTGTAATCCTTTGTTTGGCAGTTTCTAGAAGCTCAGTTATGACCATCAATACCCACCTCAGTTAACTAACTAACATAGTTCAAGGCTTTCCTAAATTTTGGCTTCCAGACTTCTTCTCTATTAGGGGCTTCTTCTGTATGCATCCTTGCCTTGATCTAGTGCTTCTAGGATTACTATGGCAGTGGCATATACAAACTCACTGGTTTCTGTTACTTATATTGGTAGTTGGGATAGTTCATAGAGCAGTGTTCAAGCAACAAGCACCTGCATGTATCTCCTCTGTCGTGACTTCATCTATGGTGGCTGTAGCTCAGGAGATAGAGCAGGTCACACACTAATCCAGAGGTTGGTAGTTTGATATTTGGTTGCTCCAGTCTGCATTCACAGCTCTCTTAAGATCCTTCCCCAACATTTTGTCCGGTTGACCTCTGGACATAGACTGGGACAATAAAACCAGTTGGTTCTTGTCTTTTTCAGTCATTCTGTTGCAGATTTGCAGGTGTGCGTGGGATTATTGTACTGTGGAAGGACCTATCTTGGACCAACCTGTCATGGTCCTCCAGTCCTCCCATGTGTCTCTGACACTTCTCTTTGTCTTTCTTAATTCTTGGCATCTCGCTCTCTCCCTCTCTGTCTCTCATGGTGTGTGTGTGTCTGGATAACCACGCATTACCTTACAGGGGCGGGGTCTTCCTTGGATCTCCGCCCTTATCCTGGCACACATCAGACAGTCAAGCCTACCTGTTCATGATCAGCTAATCTTCTGGCAGTCTTCTTAAGTTGGAAGAAAACCTTCATTTTTCGCCTGATCTACTTTTCCCATACCTTAATGTTACGTCACAGAGGGAACCATGGGGAGATTCTGTGTCTCCATGGATTCAACTAAAGGACCCACTACCTGAAGACTGTTTTCTAAATAGAGACTGTGGATTAATTCCTGCGTGAAGATTTTGTAAATAGTTCAACTGCAACGTACAGTGCATATGAACTCAATTAACCTTTCTTTCTGAGTTCTACGTTTGAGTCTGCCCTGCCTATTGACCATCACACAACTGTGGGTGTCAGACATGCTAGCCATCAGTACTGAGATTCAGCAAAGGATAAGGTGCCAGGTGACAGACACTTTTTTATTCGATGTGTAGGCTACATGTTTTTAAAATAGCAGAATATGAAGAATAAGTTTTATAAAAAACAATTTATTTTTCATTGTTATATTTAAATTTATGTTTTGTGCAAGCCACAGGGAGCTACTGAAGATGGGCAAAAGAGCCTCATGTAGCTCTGTAGTCAGTGTTTTTTTCTATAAATATACCATAAATACCCCTACATACACCCCTCATATCGACCTCAGTCTCCTACCGATCAACCCATCACACAGATGCTTGCAGCAGCAACTTGTGAATGGGCTGACTTCATATTTTAATTTAGTATATGTAGTTTTAACGTGGCAAAATCATCAGAGGTGTGTAGGTGCAATATGAATCAGAGTAAGCCCCCACCAGCACCACAAAAAAAAAAAACCAGATGATTTGTAGTGGTAAGTTCAAGTGTATATCTGTCTGGGGTTAAAAGTGAAAGTAATTCATTACAGGGAGATAGTGCTTACTGATATTCCTCATCTTGACGTTTTGCAGCGTGGCAGTTGAGGTGAGGGGGGGTGAAATGGACGGCAGTGATCGAAAAGGGGCTTGGGGTGAGCAACATCCAATGGCCCTATTGGAGGAGAAATGGCGATGAAGGGATAAGGGCCAAATGGATGGCTATATTTTACAGTGGGTCAGTTTGGATTGCGCTGTCCAACACTGTAATTATAAGTTTGGTTAGCAGAGAGGGAGAGAGAGAGTAGGAAGAGAGACAGTAGCCTTTGTCATGGCCGTAAATGAACAGCCAGGCTTAATTGAGTGGTAACCTCTGAAGCTGTTGTGCTAACACTGCAAAGAGATGGTGGGATGGAGGGACAGAGGGGTAAAAAAGAGGAGAGAAGTGCTGATAAGGCCTTTTATGTTTTTCAGTTTGCCTTATCCTTCTAAACCCTGCCCACTAACAAAAGCAGGCTTCCCACACAACCAATGAGCAGAATTACACTGCACAAAGTAACATTTTCATAAAAATAAAAGGGTAGCAAACGAGTGGCTTACTCAATTATAACAGTTTGACATGTTTGTAACATAATGGCCACAATACATTTAATGAAAATGTAATTAAGTGTAATTCCAAGAAAATCTGTTTCCATTGTCGCCTAACAAACCTGATGTCAAGAATGTATGGTAAGATGGTGAGAGACATCTACAAAGTTGAATTCAGATGGTTTTCAGAGAGTGAATGTCTATGATTATTATAGTTTAAGTGAAATGTCTGGGTAATATCTTCATGAAATAATGAAAAAAAAGAAAATATTATCTGGTAACTTTTCATTTGTCCAAAAGGAAATATTTCCATCAATCTCAGCTGTGTACCAAGGTGGTGATATCAAAACAAAACAAAATTGTAATTCTTTATAAATTGCAAATGTAATAGGTCTTCTAATCACAGGGGTGTACCATTTTCCACTGATATAGGGGCCAATGTTGCCTTTTTTACTTTTTAGAATCAACCCACACAGGTCCCAACAGTTTAATAATCACCACAGAGGTAGATAGGTACCTAATAAAAGATAAGATTTAGATGAGTCCAAAGAGATACAAATTACTTATTGGAGATACAAAACAACCCCAGAGACACAAAACGAACAGAGAGAGGCATAATCGAAAATGACCAGAAAGATACAGAAATTTGCTAAAGCACATTCCTTAAATCTGGACACATTGCCAATATGTAGGGGGGCACAACTAATCTGGTGCTAGGCTAACAAACTCTCATTTTGATACTGTTTGGGGTAGCTAATTGACAAGGTAAAGCCAGCATAGATAATCCACTAAACTAGCTAGTAGCTGGCTTTAAGCTTTTTGTATTCAACGGGGAAAAAGAAGACGTTTATGCTGTTCTGCCCTTACAGAACAAAAGTCCTTGGTGCTCATTTGAGCAGGACACAAATTCAGCTGAGGGGACTTTATAGGAGAAAGTGATATTCATTATTGCTGCAACAATAACCAGTTTAATCGCTAGAGAGCACTCTTCTGTGGTTAAAATATATCCTAAAAAGTTAAAGAAAGAACACTTTAATACTTCTCTGTGTGACTTCTCACTCATTCTCTCTTCCGATCTTCTCATTTTCTCTCTCTGTCTTTCTGCTCCCCTCTTCCTGTCTGTGTTTCCTTTTCAATTCTCCTCTGCTCTAATTTCCCCTCCTCATCCAAGCCTGTGTGATTGTAGTGTCTCATCACAATTTTGGCAGACATTTCTTTTCATTTTCTTTCCTCATCTCCTGTCTTATTTTTGGCCTCAC